>CAEFZX010014521.1:0-62490 GCA_903066825.1 Alfaro cultratus | reverse complement strand
TATATATGTTAACAACTCAGATCAAAGAAGTCAAATTGACAAAATATGCAAAATATGGAAAAAATTTGAGTGGTATCAATTCGTTTGCAGGGAACTGTATATGAAAGGGGCAATTTTTGGTGTTCATATGCAGGCATGTGTTTTGATATGTAATTGTAGTTTGCAGACTTCAGCTCATGCAGCCCAAAGCCTTTAAACATTTAAACCAGAAAAAGCCACACAGCTGAAGCACCTACTGAAACTACTAATTGCCAATGCAGAAAATGCTTTGCTAATGTCTTTGATCCACTTTTATGACTGGTGTGAATATTATTATGGCACCATAGGCATTCTGGGGAATTATTATTATGTATACTGAGACAGGAATTAGAGATTAATGATGGGAATCAGACAGGAACCAGACATTACCTTAAGTGTGCGGCAAATCACCAGACCAGACGCCTTGAGCTATGTATGATAAAATTGTTAATTGTTCCAGGCTTTTGTTGGGTTTGGTGTAAACAGCAGCTGGGTTTATTATTGGAATACTATGCACTGGTTAAATGATATAATTGTTGGAAGTTTCAGTCTTGAAAATGCAACTGAAGTATTTCAGCGCTGAAGCTCATTCACTTGAACACAAATGTGCTAACCCCCGTCATTAGGGTAACAATGGGAATGAACTGTGAGCAAAACGCCAGGCTGCATAATGAACTAACTGCCCACCTGCAAGGTATGCTGTGGAATGAGGTGAATTTATGTAGGGTCCAGTGTAAAGGATGGCGTAACTGCACTCACTTTTGGTGGTTCACACACTTGTAATCATAAATGACTCACAAGTATGCTGGGTACAGGACACCATTACTTACTCTGGATGGAGGGCCGGACTGGGACTCATTGCTTGTTAATGAGTGAATGCGGGGAGCATGAGGAAAGCGTTGCAAGGTGCTGATGGTTTCTGTGAGACTTTTCACCCTGAACAGAGCTGTGCAAGTTTTGTGACATCTGGAGGGGATGACCTCTGCTCCTGCTTCTGATGCTTAACTTTGTGTGCTCCTGCAGTATTTCACAAAGATATTGCCCTCAGGTTAGCTAACCGGATGCATGTAGACTTACATTTTTTGAGAAAATCTACATTGGCCAGAAGCTCAGACGGGGGAAAAAAAACATTTTTTTCTTTGCTATTGCTCACTTTTATAAATTTGGCTGTTACAATGCAAAAGCTATAAAGTTTTGTGGTCTTTGCTGTAAAATTGCAACATTTGATTAGGAGTCAGACTTTAGTTTCAGAGACCATAGTGACCAATATGCCTGTTTGTGGTTAGTGTTCTCTTATAGTTGTGTCTGATTTCGAAGGGATAAGTGCTTCACTCAAAATCAGCTTTCTAACTAATCCGTAATGTCAGAAATCTCAAAGTCGACACACTGCTGGGGCTGTGCTTAGAAAATAACAGCTAAAGGATACCACAGAGTATGTAAAATACAGCATGATGGTCTCCCACAGAAATGTTCTGTTTGCCATTTTAAGAATGTGTAAATGCAGAAACGTTCTTTTGCTAAATTTAATTTTGCTCTGGCTTCTGTAGGAGGAGAAGCCGGTGTTGAATTCTTTAGAGACGCAGAACAGACTGCAGAAACTAAACCAAGACCGCAATGATTCTGTTGTTTGATGTAACAGAAGGTATTAGGGGAAAAGAAAAAATAGGCAGGTATTCTGGCATGAAACATAGAGAAATTTAATCATAGCTATATCCTTTATTTTGTTGTTGGTCAGACTTACATTTTTAAAGTGACCTCCTGTGACCTGAGCTCCAAATCCAATCAAATAGCACCATAAATGGGAGTGTATGGATCACTCCTGCCAATCCTATTAGAGCGTACTAACAGGATTATGGGGTTTTAGTGTGCGGAGTCTACCCAAGAGCTTTCATTTTTTACTACTTACACACATAGCATTGTATTCATATGATCAGAGCCTTCCTGTCCTTCCTTGCATCACAGCGTCTCATCCTTGTCTCGTCTTCGCTCTCAGGATTCCTTCTGCATGTACCAACCATGGCATCTGCCATTTCACCAGTGCTGACCTAGTTCAAGATTTTGTGAATAAGTTTCATTTTGGCCATTTAAATAACAGAAGTCTTTATGCAAACAAGAAAAATGGAGACCTCTGGGAGGTCATTGTCAATATTAATGTCACTGAATCAGAAAACATGAGCACTAGCAGTTGTTTGTGAAAAGAGAGAAGAAGGGGATCCTTATAATTTATAACAGAGTTTAAAAGCATGTAGAGAATAAGCTTTCCCACAGCTTTGTTAGGCAACAATACTGAAAACATTGAACCAGAATGATTCAACTTTCATCATTGCCTTTGCTAAAACAAAACCGAGCAGCAAAGAAGAAAAACCAAGCAATACTTTCCTAATCCAAAGCTTTCCAGTAAGATAACATGAACGTTTTTTGTAGTTGGAGCATTACCAGGCAAATCGTAGAGGACTGCTTAAAAACAGTCAGTCACTGTGCAATAACTAGACATGAACTAATTAAAATTTGGTGGCTAATTTCTGATCTTTGATTTTTTGATAACTCTAATATAAGAACATCAAAGAAACATCATTATTTTTCCTACGCTTCCTCTCAGATATCATAATTATTGGGCAGTTGTTGAAAAACTGTTACTATTTTAAAAGAGGCAAAATTACTACAAAATTGAGAGTTGATATTTTAAAATCAGCTGATTCTGTACAACAGCTAAGTTCTCTTTACTTTTAAACCATCATATTAACTTCCTACTCATTAAAAAGAGATCTGAGAAGAGCAGAAATATATTTTTGTGATGGTTTGCAATGGAATAATAATATTCTGTGCATTGAGAATAAATAGTTAGCACAGTCCCATGTTGCATTTACATATTCAGCACTTTGGTCAACTGACTATGTTCCGTTTTAGTGCAAACATTTCTTATTTATTGTATTTACAATTAAATATCTATATTTTTTTCTTTAACTATCATTTTTAATAATCCACATTCAAAATGGGGCTTAGTTTCAGTAATTTTCTTGCTAAATTTAAAACAGACTCCAGTTTAATTTTTGGTTCTTTTTTATAACTTGTGTAGTGCTATACATACAAAACGTTTCATTTACTAGGTACATCACTCAACTACGCTGTTATGGTGGGGTTTAACTCCCCGTTGTGAGCCCCATTGAAATAATGCCTGACTCACAGACAGCGGGGGCAGAATGTTATTGTGCCATAACGTTGTATCCTGTGGTGCTCATGAACAGTTAGTGGGAATTAACAAAGTTATATTTATAGTAGTGGTATGGTGTGGTAACACAGATTCTGGGTCCGGGCTGTAGTTTCTCTGTGGGTGACCAGAAGTGCTGTTTTGGATCTGTGGGAGAACCTTCGTCGGGGCAGGAGCCTCTCTGACAGCATTGCAATGTATGTGTGAGACAGACAATAGGATCTGTTTGTTAAATACATATTGGCTTGAATTTTCATCTCTCTTCTTTTGTTTTCCTTTTCTTTCTACATAATTCTTTTCAAATTCTTGACTTCTACCTGATCTTATGGACATAAAAACACACCAACTAACTTGAAAAATATGGTTGGCTCTGTGTCCTGAAAAGTTCATCCTACTGGACCTTGAAAGAACCCCGCACAGGCCACTGCCCTGTTGTCTCTGTTTAGTCTGTGTGCAGGCAGACATTAAGCCTCAAACTACATCCAGCTTAAACATATCATAACATGGAGGAACACTGAAAAACACAACCACCATAAAATACCCCTCCGGTGTGAGCAGAGGTCTGCATGCAGAGACCACACCACGGGGTAGTTATGCACACCGTGGGGGAGAAAATGTTGCACTTAGCTTTCAGTACCACACTGATGATGGAGTTAAAAGCAGGAGAATGCTATTCAGAGAGTAAAAGTGGTTTGTTGAGATGCCTGCTTAAAAACACACAAGAGGAACTTTCGCACAACAAGTTGTAAAAACATTGTAGCCTCATCCTGTTGGACCTCAAGAACCACATGAGGCAAACCTTTGATGTAGGTGTTAAATATACCTGTTTTTTTGTTGTTTTTTTTTTTTTTCCAGTGATCTCAGTGAGAACTTCATCCAATCTATCCCCCGAAAAGCATTCAGAGGAGCTACAGACATCAAAAACCTGTGAGTATTAGAGGTGTTTATTTATTTTTAAATTAACAATTATTTTTGTATGTTCAACATACAAGTTAATTCACTGATTGAATAACCACACCGCCATTCACCAAAACAAAAGATTACATTTTAAGACATACATAATTTAGTCTCAAGAGCTTTTGTTGTCTGATAATATGTTGGACTTTCATCACTTTTTTATGGGAGTATTTTTTTAACAAAGGGTTGGAAATGATATTGGTTGGAGGATTATGACGGATCACATAGGCTTACAACTTTTGAACACAGTTGTAAGCCTATTTTTCCTAGTTGGAAAAATATTTACAACTAAGAAGCATGAAAAGTACAGCTGATATAGTGTTCCTAATATAATATTTGGATATCATAATATTGATATTACTGAAATTAATATTATTTGCTCAACGTCATACTATTGAGCAAACTTCAAATTCAGGAGTTCTTTTCTATTGGACTGAGAATGCCACTTTGTGTTGGTCTCTCCAAAACATTGATTTTCTTCTCAAACCTGGTTGATTTGGTGGTATGCTTAAAGTAACCGTCAAATTAAAAGTCTCACTTGGTCAAAAGCTTTAACTTCCTTTTTGATGTCTTGAGAGTCCACATGTTTTTACCTCATGATGATGACGGTTTTGTGTAAATAGAAGCAGTTCCTCCTGCAGCAAAACAACCACACAACATGATGCTGCCACACTCTTATTTCAGAGTTTGCATGGTGTTCTCAGGCTTGCAAGCCAACCACTTTTTCCATTATATGTGACAACAGTTATTATGACTGATCCCTATTTTGTTTCATCCAAACACAGGATATTTCACCAAAAACTACAGTTGTTTTCCATGAATGCCTTTGCAAACTGTAATCTTATTTTATGTTGTTTGTTGAGTAATGGCTTCTTCTTCACTGAGTGGCCTTACAGCACATATCAGTACAATAGTTATTGGATAGTGATACACTCTTACCAATATCAGCCTGCTTTTCTCACATGGTCTTTTACTTCTGATCTGGGTTTAATTAGCACAATTTATAACAAAAGATAATAATTTGGGAAATAGAAACCATTTTTGTGGAAAAACAGGTTATGTGTCTTTCTATTCATATGTATGTACATACATCTAGTATGAATTTATACAACAAGTGTGTAGCATCAACTGAATGTTATCAAATATTTTAAATTGTATGGCTGTTTTACTAATGACTGACAGATTAATTACCCTGCATGCACTGATTATTGAAAGATCTTGACACCAGTGACAGTAAAGTATTGGATAAATCCATCAAATTAAATTACTAGTAAGTGAGCTGAAAATATGTGCTCCACATTCACAACTCACTTAGTTTAATTGCAGAGTGTTAACATTTTATCTGGTCAGCCTAATGGCCTATCAAGAGAGTAAAGCATTGCCTGGTTGTTGGTGTGTGCATGCATATTCAGTGGACTAGGTCTCAGTGACTGAGTCCACTCACTGCCTCTCCAATGACGGCTGTGATTTACATCTTTGATGGGGTTTATACACAAACACAGGCGTTCACATGGATTTATGACTTGCATCGATATGGATAAACAGTCGTTAACATTTACGTCTGCTCCTCTGGGGGATTACATGAGCTGAGATGACTGAACCTGTATTGATTAGCCATAGTGCATTAGAGCACAACTTACTGTATGAATGATTACAAGTACTCTGTGGGGAGATGTAAAGATTGTGTCTCTTCTGTGTTTCTCCACCACAGGCAGCTGGATAAAAACCACATCAGCTGTGTCGAGGATGGAGCCTTCAGAGCTCTGAGAGGTCTGGAAGTACTGTAAGTCCCTGATCTGATGCTATTTGCCTAGCTTAACGCAGCCTTATCCTATTAAAGCACTTAGTTGAATTAAGACATTTTTGTGTCTTGCTAATTACCGCGACTAATATGTATGGCACAGGCCTCGCATAAAATTCCAAAATGCCCCCTGCGGGTCTTATAAAGGGGGTTTGCGACATAAAGCTCCATTTAGTCACAGCTGACAGCAGGGTTCTACTCCATCACATTAACACCCAGTAACCCACCCACTGCCCCACCTCCCCCAACGGCCCATCTAGCCCTGAGCATGCCATCTGACGAGGGGGGGGGCTCCTCTTATCGGCATGTTCAAAAGACACACCCAGGTTAGTTGTCTGTGCTGATCTTCAACATCTAGTTAATCATCTCCTTTAAAACAAAGTGTAATTACAAGCCTCTGTTAAGGATCTCCTTCTTAAACAATGCGGACCAACAGTGAAAAGGGGGGAAACAACCACGCTTTGACAGCTTCTTATTCTGATGTTGAAAGACAGCTGTGTGGGATTAAGGAGGTAGTAAAAGAAGAAGAAATGCAGAAAGCTGCTTGCATGCCTTAATTAAAGTATTGATAGTGTTCTGATGATGGTGTAAAAGGTCAGAGAGGGTCATTCAGATGGATTTGTGTAGGGGGGGAGGAGAACAGCGGGTGTTGACAGGAGGAGAAGGTTGAAAAATAGCAAAAGGTTATTAGGCAGATTGAAATGACCCGATTCTCTCTCCGCAGCTGATGCCCCAGGTTCTATAGAGATGTGTGTGTGTGTGTGCGTGTGTGCATGCTACCTTTATAACGCTTGCGATCAGACTCGTAAGAGTGTGTGCATATTTGCATGCATGGCTGCATGTGTGTGTGGGAGGTGCAAGGGCTTCCCATCTGTGTGAAATGAGGTGGTATATTCCCAGTGGGATCCAGAAAGACAAAAAAAGTGGAGAAGACATAGATCTAATGAGATGTAAAAGAGAAAGCTTGTCTTAACAACTCTACCGACAATCAAACTGTTTTGCTCCTTTCTTTCCGCAGAACGCTGAACAACAACAACATCAGCAGCATTCCTGTCTCCAGCTTCAACCACATGCCCAAACTCCGAACTTTGTAAGTCACAAATGTCCCATTTGAATGATCTCTTTCTTTTTTTAGGAATTATTTAAGCTATAATTATAATCTACACGTCTACATCCAGACAAAGAAGAGAAAATCAGAATGTAATCTCCGTGGGGGTTGACAGCTCTGTCATTCCAAGCAGTGCTCTCTGCCAAAACCACTGAACGGCACAGAATAATGAGTTTAGCAAAGCCAGGAGCCATTATGTGATTCATGTCAAGACAAAAACGGGCCTGGACAGACACAAATAGCTTATTGTGTGCCACGATTACCAAATCTGAAATTATTCTTGAATTAAGACAATTATTCCTAGCCGTGACTCTGCTGCCCTTGCGGTGACGCTGTGGTCTGCTTCACTCCCAGTGGGGTAACATTTTAGGGATTTCTGTTTCTGCGCACGTGGGTTCACGAGTTAGCCTTCATACACCACCACATCGCAGTGAAAGTTATTGTGGAGAGGCGCTGCTTTGGAAGAATGCGGTGTTTGGAGCACTGGATTTAGAAATGTCGCCTTTTTTAGAATGGGCCATTTATAATTGTCCACATAGCATATCATTTAGTGTGTTTTCCCCTCAGCGACTGGAAGTGATGACTTGTGGAAAAGAACAGATACATTTTATGCTATTTCCATCTTCTGCCAGTGATGAAAAATGTTAGCTGATTGTAATTTTTAATTGTTTTTTTGTTTTTTTTTGTTTTTTGTATTACAGCCGACTCCACTCCAACAACTTAAACTGTGATTGTCACCTGGCCTGGCTGTCCCAGTGGCTCAGGCAGAGGCCTACGATTGGCCTGTTCACCCAGTGTGCTTCACCCCCAGAACTCAGAGGACTCAATGTGGCGGAGGTCCAGAAACATGAATTCACATGCTCAGGTAAGACAGCAAAGTTTTATTCTTCACCTGTGGATTTATTTTGAAATAAAAAGCCTAATGAAATAGATTAAAATGTTTTGATTGTAGAGTGACAAATATGAAAACTATTACAGGCTATGAATGTTTTTGCAAAGCACCTTATTATAAAAGCTTAAACGTGTAATCTTATTGTTTTTTTTTTTTTTGCTGTTTCAACCAAAACACTGAGCTTTAAGCAACTCTCTGATCACTACAGTCTTTCATCTTCATACACAAATGTATATATAGTCCGACTGCAAACCGACTGAGACACGATGCTGCACATGAACAGAAAGAGTAAGAAAGGACAGAGCTAATCAGAGAGGAAGCCAAGGGATCCATGGCAACTCTGCAGGAGCCTCAGATACTGAGAGTCCATTGATGGGGTGACTGTTAGTCTGGTGTTTTTGGAAGAGTTGGAAGAAAAAAAACATTGTTAAAGATCCTAATTTGCAGTTTTCTACAACCATGTAGGAGACACAGTGATTACGCGGAGGAAGGTGCTCTGGCATGATGGGAGTTTTGGTATCACTGCTCATACCTCTGCTCATTACCCTGACCACTCCAACCACATGTTAAAGTCTTAATGTTTTCCAGTCTTACTGAAATTGAGCTGCGTTTTGGACACTAGCTATCGTTTTCCTTTGTTTTCAGTTACGTATGTCCTACTTTACGTTGCTCTGTCACATAAAAAGCCCTTTTGACTAAATGTATGTTTGTAGTTGTGAAGTGAAAAGGGATATAAATACTTTCTCTGAACATTATTTCATTTATTGAAAGTAAAGTACGTTTATCAGCCACTCATGTGACTCATGTGTACTTAAGATTATTCATGACAAATGCTATAGCATCTGTTTTCTAGTTACCTCCTCTACCCTGTATTTTTATGCCAGTGTGTATTCACCTGGCAGCCTCCTGACAGTTGCTCAGCAGCAGGACAGCCTCACGGCTCTCTGCTAGTCCAGGCTTCTGCACCCCACCGAGCTGGCAGCAGTGTTAGAAAAATGCCCACACAGCTGGAGCCCAGACTGCCCACACTCATTGACTCTCCCTTTTTTTTTCTGGCCATGCAAAGATTTATTGAAGGATTTACTTTTTATGATTTGCATGGCTCTGTAGTCTTTGTATCCTCCTTGAAATGTGAAAGAGATCATGCGCATGTAGGAGCGTTGTGATGTGATTTTGCTTTATCATATCTGAACAATTGCAAAACACCATGAGAACCTCCACTCCCCACTCGGCCTTCTCATTTGTAACGCCAGCTGCAAGGGGTCTGCATGAGTGTGTGTTTGCGGGGGAGTGTACCTCTGCGTGTGTGTGTGTGTGTGTGCGTGTTCCTGCCTCTCCATGGGTTGTGATTTTTACGCAGTCATACAGCGTGACAACACAGATCATTAACTAGTCATCGTCCAGGGAAAGAGACTCAAAGCGTGGGAGTGTAACCATTCCAGATAGAAAAGTTGGAACTTGAAAATTTTGGTTTATGGTGGGATACAGATACAGAAAGTTCAAGTTTTACATAATGGGAAGCTGCACTTCATATATGCACATACAGGTGGTCGCCAGGGTGTAACTTTGTGTTGCAAGTTGGTGGGGACGAACAACAGACCCGGGAGCACAGAGCAAAGGTTATGTTCAAATGCATCAGGAATTAACACTAAAAAAACCCCACAAAAACATTTACCACACAAAAATGGACGTACAAACACCAAACAGAACATTCTGTCAGTTGAAGATTTATGTTTCTGAATTTCCATTTTGCGATCATTAGGAAGTGATCACCTAAACACTAGCGGTGGCTGATTAGCTATCTTAAACACCTGCACTTCTAATTATCTGTCAGAAAATGTATGTGGGTCGCCTTGGTTTTGTGTTAATTTAACCAAAATACTCCAAACTGCGCAGCAAGTGTACATGCTAAGTTAAGCTAGCATAACTAACCTACTCTCCACTTTCTTTATATACTGTATATATCTTTTTTTTTAATTAAAGCTTTTTACTGACCTGTGAAATGTGATTCCTTTGGACCTTGTTATCTTGCTATTGTAGTGCGGACAATATCAAAACTTTGCGCCCCCTTCTCAGATTCTTTGCTTGATTGTGTCATTTCCCCGACCACCAATATTCCTGACTCAATGCAAAGCAACAACGCATGTGGCACACAGTAAGTCACGTGATGTCCAATCCACTGGATCACTGAGCGGACATGCCATTTACGTTTTACAAAGGAATTTTAAAATGCATTACCTGTCTGTTATTGCTTTGAATACAACGTGTATGTAACTCGGCATCTATGCCGAGTTACAGAGATGCAGGCACATATGGAAAAAAAGTGCAGGAAATATTGGTGGGGACTGTCCCCTTCATGCCAGAGTTGGTGGGGACATGTCCACACCAGTCCTTCAGGAAGTTACGCCTATGGGTGGTCGATCATCCTGGGATGAAATATTTTCTTTGAGCTTTACCTTCAAATCTAGACAAAACACATAGTTCAATACATTGTGATATTCCAGTGCAGCATTATACATCTTTGCAGATAACTACTCAGCCAAACACATTCTTCCATTCTTTTATTTATTTATATTTTTTTCCCCAAATTGTGACCAGAAGTTGAACTCCCACTGACTGACTCATTAGAGACCAACTCACTGGGACACATTTGTATTTTTTTTTTTGCAACAGTATGTGTTTGTGCGTGTCTTTAGTCAAAGCTGTGACCAGTCGAGGCCACCTGCGGGGGATTTGGGGCAGGGTGGCGCCATGTAACAGGGAAAAGAGGAAAATGAGGCAGAGGAGAGGCATGAGGTGGGAGAATGAAAATGTGGGAGTGCTGCTTTATTCATTGATGTAAAAAAAAATGATGAAATCCTCCCGCAGTCGGAGCAACGTAATCCACCCTCTGTCTTTGTGCCGGAGAGTATCACTGCCTACTAAATTCACATTGACAGTAATGTGTAGTGTGCCATTTAAAAGTTAAGGAAAAAATATTAGACCTGATGAATAAAAATCAGTAATCTATCAAATCCTGTTAAAGTTTGCAGCACAAAGGCTTAAATCACGGGGTGAAAAAAGCACTGAGCGTCTCTGGCAGATTTGAGCATTATTCTAATATTTATGGCGGATGTGGGAGCAGATTTTCAAAGGACTAAATCAAGGTGAAAAATCGGGTTTAAAAATAAAACTTGCAGTAAAAACATCTTGGAGGTAGACTGACATTTATAGGAGCTCATGAACTTTGTGGGATCAAAAGCAGTTATCCTTGCTCTCCTGCTGCTGACCAAAGAATATTTTATGTAATTACAGATGCATCACCATTTTCCAATCTGTGCTTTTGTATTATATATTTTAATGTTTGGACAGCAGATTCTAATTTTAGTTGATTCCAGTTTCTTTTGAGAGTCCAAACATTTAAAAGACTAAATTACCGCACCCTATCAAATCGTTTTTTAAGGTGAGAAATAATAATTTGCAGTTGTTAGAGATTGGTTCAGTGCAGCTCTATGATGTGAATCTTAACCAAAGGTGCTCTGCTGGATTGAGATCTTTTGACCATGTAAGTCATAAGCATTCGATATGCTCACTGTCAGGCTAAGGAACCAATTTGATATTATTTTGAGCTTTGTGACATTATTCTGTTGGAAGGAGCCATCCAGATGTGGTCACACATGGATGGACATGGTAAGCACCAATACTCTGGTAGACCCTTGTCCTAAAACAACATTTAATTGGTAAGAAAAGACCAAAAGTGTGCAAAAACAATATTCTGCCAAATGCTTTTAGTCAGGATGGATCCATGCTTACATGATGTCTTCACCCATTTCTGACTCAAAAGATCAGTTAAAGTTTTCCACAGTCTGTTATTGTCCAATCTTACGTGAGTTGCTGCTTCTTTTTCCTATTCTCACTTGACAGAAGTAGCAACTTGTGTGGTCTCCTGCTGCAGTCTATCTGCTTCAAGCTTTGAATTGTTGCGTGTTCAGAAATGATATTCTGAACCTCTTGGTTTTCATGAGTGGCTATAGCTGCTTTTGTCTTTCTAATTTCCATTCTCTTCTCGTCTCTAACATCAGCAGGGCATTTTCATCCTCATCAGTTTCTCTTTTTTGGACCTGAGAGATGAGATGGTTGTGTGAGGAAAACCCAGCACATCAACAGTTTCTTACACACTCAGACCAACCTCTTTGGCGTAGGTGTAGGTTCATGACTATGTTCCACCAGATTTGTCAGACAGCAGTCACTGTAAAACAGGGCTTTGTTATTTTAAAACAGCAACCAGAAATGAAAAGCTCATGTTTACTCAAGACTATATGACAGAAAATGGATGGCTGTTGCTCCAGGGTAATAATAAAAGAAATAAAAATGTTATGTTTGAATTGAGCAGTTGGTAATAAATCATTTCAAGGTTCTTCTGAAGGAAATGGAGAAGAAATGACCCGCTAAAAAAAGAGTGAGACGAAACAGATGGTGATAATATTTGAAAATGATGGGGAAAATGAGGCATAGTAGGTTAAATGTATAGACTCCTGTGCAAATGGATGAAAGGTGAAAAGGTGCTCTAGGAGAGTGATGGGAAATTGGGGTGCTAAACGGAGTGAGGAAGGAAATGATGGAAAGGGAACCTAGATGGTTAAAAACAACTGATTAAAAATAGAGAAAACAGGACATGGATAGAGGGAAAAGAATGAAATAATGTGGAAATGGCAGTAAGAATTCAGGGAGGAGCGAACATGAAACAGTCTCGGCTCTAGTATACCTGTCAGTGAGCTGTCATTGTCAAGGCTGCTCCAGCTGTGCTCTGCACTCTCCCTGATCCCAGGCCTGTCAGATATGCCATGTTAGATAAGAAAGGAGGTTTTCCTCTGCCCGACATCCGATCCTAGATCTGTCAAACCTTTGCCATCCCAGATCACACATCCTCAAATCACATCTTCCTCTGTTGATTCACAGTCTAGAGATGCTTTTTTCCCCTCCCACCTAATTCATTTGTCTGGCAGTTGTTAGGATTTACCTGATGGATGATGTCTGATCATAAACTGCTCGTCAACCTACTGGTCCAGTGGGGGGAATGAGTACTTTCATGGGATTTTATAAGATTTCTGTGTTTGGAGAGCAAATTTTTGGCCTTATCGCTTTTTTCTTTCACTGACTTTTGACATATTTCACCATTTATCATCTGTAAATCCCTCATTCCTTTTGCTCTCAGCAACAATTTCCAACAGCAGCCGAGTGATAGATAGGAAGCAAATTAAATATTCATGGTCTGAAACATAGATTAGTAATGCTGTGCAAATTAGGCCATTTAAAAGTCTGTTTTATTTATTTTATCTGGGTTAGACTTTTATGCTCACATTCAGTGCACTCACAGCAGAAAACAACACTTTGGCAACGCCGTTCTTCACCGCACCGCTGACATTGCTGTAGCTATTTGAACAGGTATCTGGAGACAACGTGATGAGCTGTGTGCTCTGTATGCAAATGAAAAAGTTGAAGTGTTTTTGAACACATGGAAGTTGGTGGGGGTTGTGAAAAAGCTGAATGTGCAGAACGGCATCAGTTCCTCGTGGAGGAGAAGACAGACTCTCGAGAAAGATTTTGAGACGAGATCAATGGATATTATTGGGAGGCCTTCACTTGTCACTCCAACTTCACACTTCTTTGATATATAACCTAGTTTCTTTCCCACTGATTCAGTAGGATTTTGCCACTTTGAAATGAAGTCAAATATAGCATGTTTCATTTGCTTTTGTCCATGTCAGGGAGTAGTTGAAATGTGCATTTGCATATTTGCAATTCAGCTAAAAGAGTAGAAAAAGCTGAAGACAAGAAAACATGGCAAGCTTGAAAAAATGTTGGAGTAAAAAGTGTTTATGTTATCCTATAACAGTAGATTTCATTCTGTAAGTCTGTCTTTTATTTTTACCGTTCCCATTTAAAATAACGTACTCAGATAAGAAATAAATCTATTTTGGTCACAAACAGCTCTACTTGAACTTTGAACTTTGATTAGTGATTTGGGAGTATGAGTGCAAAGAACAATAGCATAGTAAAATAAAAATATATAAACAATAAATGTACAGTGTCTTACATAAATGTATATTTTCATCATTTTGTTACATAACATCTATGAACAGAACTGGATTTCTCTAGTATTTTCTGTGATAGACCAACAAAAAGCAGTACAGAATTGTAAAAGGAAAACAAATAGCTTTGAAAACTTTATTGTTTATAAGTGTGGCATGTGTTTGCATTCAGCATTCCTGGGAGAACACTGTAGAGAACCCACTTTGATTGCAATTACATCTGAAGGTCTTACTGTGGACCAAAATCTCACATTACTCTTAGAAAAACAGTTGAACTGATTGTGTACCTCAGTTCTCAAGTCTTTGGACTGATTCACGCCTGGTTTAAGGATTTCACAAGGTGAACCCCGGTCTCTAAATTCTGCAGCCTCTTGCTTTTTTTAATCAAGTTCCAAAATCTTCTCTTCAGGTTTAACCAGCCAGGCTAAAGAATCTCATTCCCTCATCATAACACTGCTATTGCCATATTTTACTGTGAGCATGTGTCACACAGTGTTTGCAAAGAATCAATAAGCTGATCTCAATTGATCAAAGTATCTTACTCCTTGCTGTGTCCTCCTCCACTTTACTTCTGGAAATATTTTTAAAGGTCTTCTTATGATTTTCTTACCATAATGGCTGTCAGATTTATGTACCTGACTAATAATTATCCTCCCATCTAAACTGTAAAATTGTTTGCATTGGATTTGTTGGGAGTATTGTCAGCGACCGGACATAATGACATCCCCCACATTTTCAGTTTTTTTGTATTTTTTATTTTTTTTTGGAAAATGGTTTTAAACCATCTATCCATGTGACATTTTGCTCTAACTGGAACAACCTTCCAAAATGAGCCAAACATATTTACATGAATAAACTTTATTCTTGGAGAAATCTTCATTAGGCAGATGAAGGAAGCTCTTTTAGAATAGATTACATCAATGTGTTTACAAATGAGAAAATAGATTAAAAAGGGATCGGAAAAGCAAAATGGAGCTTTTATTATGCTGTGGGAACATTTTCTTCCTTTTTGTACTTCCAGAGAAATTAGTTGTGATCTAAGTAATAGATAGCACTAAAAACAAAAACATAAAAAATTTTTATTGTCTTTTAAACTTGCTTCCAATTTAACTCCCATTTCCTATTTTTGGTCTACAGGTCATCAGGAGTCTTCCAGCATGCAGCCGTGCAGCACTGGTGGAGGCTCCTGTCCTGCCATGTGCACCTGCAGCAACAACATTGTGGACTGCAGAGGGAAAGGTCTAACTGCTATTCCAGCCAATCTGCCTGATAGCATGTCGGAAATGTGAGCAAAATGTCTGTTTTTGTTGATATCCTGGGGCCACCTCAGACTATGCGACCAAATTTGCACACTCTGTTATGATCACACAAAGTTAACCAAAGTAAAGAAAACTTGGTTCTCTGGTAATCTGCATTATTTTATATACCTCTGGTATTTGTGAATGTTTCGCTTTTCAGCACGTTGACAGGACATCAGTCTCATGCGCAGGCAGAAATATTCACTCAGAAACTCTAGACTGAGACCACATGCTCTTATCAGCTCAGAATGCTGTGATGCCTGCGAGCCCTTTGCTAACATCCCTCCTTCAGTTTATCAGTCCTCCGACATCTGTCTGGGCATTAACTCTTCACGGCCCACATGCTGCAGTGTAATTCCCAGGAATGCATGATTAAACTTTTAAAATAAGTCATTTTACTCTCTTTATCAGAGATTTCATGCCACTGGCATTGTGGAAGTCTCCCACAACACTGTGATTTATGCCCAGTGTTAAAAAGCTAAAGTACTGGACGAATCCGGCCAGCATGTTGCAGGTTCTTCTGAGGAGCAGTTTCTAGGTCTCTTCTTCCCCATGAGGGTGTGTTTATAAATACTCACCTAATGTGAAAGTCACTGATCCCATGTTCCCCAACAACCCTGACCCATTTCTACTGCACTGGTGTGCTAAATTTGATCATTTAGATTATATGTTCACAGCTCTGTTGGTTCCCATGCTAAAGGCAGTCCATCTATGCCTTGCCACTATATTTATTGTGTTATAAGGGTATAAAGTCAGTATTTTGATTCCCAGGATTACATAAAATTGGCTTCAACCTTTATAATGTTCCACAAGCCACAAAGCATAAAAATCCCAGATGCAGTTTTTCTGTGGTTTTGGTCTTCTCAAGTACAATAAAAGATTTATTTACTTATCCCTGTACCTTTTTGCTATTTAGTCAGGTTAAAGCCCCCAAAATTTCATGTATTTTGTTGGATTTTTATGTAACAGACCAACAAACCTACTAAGACAAAGCCGTTCACCTCTAATGACAGACCAGGCAAAGAGAAGTAGATCATTAATCAGAATAGTAATCAGAGGAGAATACAATGGAACCGTTGGGCCTTCGTGCAAAATGCTATGAACAAACTGTGTTGACAGTGAAACATCTTTGTGGAAGCATCATAATGAAGGGTTGCTTTTCTTCAGCATAGCCAGGGAATCTGGTCAGAGTCAATAGGAAGCTGGATACAGCTAAACAACGAGGAATCCTGAAAAAAAGTTAGTTAGAGGCTACAAACATCTTGAGAACGCCTTCACACTCTTGATGGTAGAGACAAACCACAAATATATTTTTGTTGTAGAAAAAATTTAAAAGATATTTCCACTTCACAATTCTATCATTTTAATGCTTTTATCAGGATGCTTTTACAAGAAACTGTGTACCAGTGTGTTCTGTGTGCACAGTGACCAGTGAGCATCTCTAATGGGAGAACAGGGAGACAGTTGAAAGATGAATTTATCATGCATGCGTTTTATAGACGGTGGGCGCTTTCTGCACAGCAGATGAGCGCTGGCATTTTAAAACTTTCCCAGCCCTTTGCATGTAATTGGTACTTAAATCTGCCCTGCATATAAACCTTTCGATGTTCTGATTTATGTTTTCAAGACAAGCACTTATATCATGTGCATTCCTTCTCTCCTGTCCATCAGAACCTTTACCTTAGAGCCAGAATTCCCAGGACGCTTTTTATTTTACTTTACTTTCTCCTTTGTGGATTTTTCTATCTTTTCAGCTGTTTTCCCATTCGGCTCAATGATTAAGGACAAGTTTACGGAGATACATTCACAGTAAAAGTGAATTAAAATGGAAAGCATGCGGGTGGTCAGGGGGTCGGTTCAGTAACTCAGTGCAGCAGGTTTGATCTGTGCTTGAAGTTCATTATAAAATCAGCTTCAGTTACAGCCTGGCAGGTTACTGCATCGAGGCTGGCCTAATGCCTTGTTAATGAGCCTCTCACAAAATCCCGTACACACAAAAGACGCGTGCATGCTGCTCTCATTATGTATAAATCTAAGAAATTGCGATCACGTCCCCTCCCCCACCTCCACCCTAATGAGTGTTGCGTTTATGGCTCTGAGGTTTCTAGCTGCTTTCTGTATTCTTTTTCTCGTGAAACAAGATCTGGTAAGCCTAAACACCACCACAGTGGACTATTATGCATCATAGTCTCTGTTTGCTCTGACAAGCTCTGCCATAAAACTTTCCCTCTGCCTTTTATCTGCACTGCTGTGGTCCTGCATTTATTTCTGACTCCTGCACACACTAGTTGAATACCCGGAGGCGTAATGCGTTTCCCTATAATGAAAACCCTGCTCAGTTCCTGATGAAAAGAATGACGGGCATTGATTGGATTGACACAAACACCAACTCACAGGCAGTCACACACGTGTTCAGGCTGACAAATTGGACGGGAACCATTGATTTTCCTTCTGCAGGCGACTCTGGGAGATTGTTCCTTGTTTTTCCCTTTAACAAATGGAAAAGAGGCGCTTCTTTGTCGATTGCAAGGATTCAGTCGCTTGCTTACATCGATCAGCAAAGAGCAACAATGGGAAAGCTGGGAACATTGAGTCAGGGTGTGCGGCTCAAATAGATTCAGCGTTCTATATGTTAACACCTCCAGAATACCATGGGATGGAGGAACATAAGTACACAGACACGGAAACACGTTTGTGCATGCTGCCTGACTGGTTTGGACCAGTTAGACAGACTGGTTGATGAGAGAAGGCGCTAAAGCCACTTGGTCCAGCACGCTGCCACATGGTGAGGGCAGAGGAACCACAGTGCTGTCACTCCACTCATACTGGGACAGCCAGACAAAAACAGAACGGGGGATCATGTCCACCGCAGGAATCTGTGGTCTCGAGTCGCCGTTATTCGAGGAATGCCAATTGCGCTCCCATATCACTCCATAGGCGAGAGACTCTCATTTGAAGGGGGGGTAGAGTCCTGACTGAAAAATGTTGGAAGCTCAGAACTGCTAAATGACTGTGGCCAGAGTCTAACAAAACATTTACCCCCCCATGAGTAGACATAAACAAAACACAATCCAAGAGGCCTGAGAGGCATGTAGTTAAATCCGAAATTACTAATTAAATCATGGGGAAACGCTTCTGTGCCAAGACGTTGAATACTGAAGAAGCTGGTGGTTAAATCTGCTTCCAAACTTACAGAAGATTTAAGAATATTTCCCATTTTTCTGTGGCGACAAATAGCAACCTAATGATGTTTAGATGCCTTCGCGGCCGTGGGGCCACCGCAGCCCATACAGGCCCATGTGCTGCTGGTCTGCAGCCAGTTCCCCCTGCAGGAAGGCGCAGAGCTAGAACAAGCCAGACAGGCCTGCAGCTGGCTTCCTCTGGGCCCTTCTAAGCCCCAGTAAGGACAGTTTTAAAAGCTGTGAACTGACCTGCAGATAAACAGCCCTCTGCCAGCTTCAGTGGAGATTTGTTCTGGGGGGCTGAGTTGGGTCCTGAGCAGCAGCCCGAAACAACACATGTATGCCCATGCTAATGGGGTTTAGGAGATTCTGTTTCTGTGGGACCATCTGATGCTGATTAGAGCCTATTGCTGATCTGTTCTAGATGGCCAAGCTGTGTTTATCTGTGTATTAATTTTGAGCTCTGACAGGTGTTTTATGGTGAGCTTTGTCAAATTCTGTCAGTGTCAACTTCTCCTGGGCTCACACAGGGAAAAAATAAAAAAGTAAACTCAAAGAGGTAATATTTTACCCCACTGCAAAGATTTCAGCAGACACTTTGCAAACACCCAAGGGATAGCAGCGGCGTTCACAAGAACAAGTGAGATCATTATTGATTTCATGAGCTCATATGTGCTGGAAACTGTAAATGTTAAATCAGGAAGAAATATGTCTTATAGCTGAAGGCCTTAACACCCTCACGAAAAGCAAGATTGAGCCTTTCCCCTCCAGTCCTTTTCCACATCACTTTAGTGTGTAGAATGTTTATTGGTTCTGTGGATGTTATGACTCCAGTGTGCCTGGACCTATTACAACTGTGAAATAGATCTCCGTTAATATAATCAGCCCAATCACCAAGGGTCAGAGGTGATTACTCAGCTCTGTTGCCATGGAAAATGCTATTGTTTGGTTAGCTAATTGTGTCACCTCTCTTCTCTTCTCCCTCCCAGACGTCTGGAGCAGAACGGGATTAAGTCTGTTCCTCCTGGAACCTTCTCTCCCTACAAGAAACTGCGCAGGATGTAAGTACAGCAGAATGTTCCCCTCAGGGCTCAGTTATACAGATGGGAACAAAACTCTGGTGGCTGGAAAAAGAAGCAACAATTGGCAGTCCTCTCGTCCCATTTCCAAGGACCATGCTATCTTTCTATTTTGTCTGCAGCTTGAGAACGTAGTCCTGTTTTAAGGCTTGGGGTGGCAGTAGCTTTAGTCGTACATGTTCATAATAGCAGGTCTCATTTTTCATCGCTGCCTGCTGGTATTCCCCTGGCTAGCAACGTGTCCACTCTGTCTGTTCCCGGCTGGAGGGATGATGAGGGGATGAAGGGAGAGCTGGAATGAGGGCTGAAACCTCTCGGGAGTGAACAATGTCAAGTTGGTGGTTGAGCCAGCTGTTTGGTCACTTTGCCAGCAAACACCAGCCAGCCAGCCAAACCTCCAACACCATGAGGTCTGACTTACATACCAGGAGGGAGATGGAGGAAGAGGAAGGTCAAGGAGTTTCTCTGCCTATTTTCAAAGATTCTTCGTGATTTTACAGCTCAACTCCAGGGACGGAGACAGGATGAGATCAGGTGAATTAAGTCCAAGAGACAGTCTGCAGTGACTCAATTTTTATTGTAGGTGCAGGGAAATGTTAAAGGAAAGGTTTTGCAGTTCAAATACTCTCAACTTAAAATACATTTAAGTTGAGAGTATTTTAGCTATGCTCTAAAGGAGACAAACCAAACATCCTTGACAGTTTATGTTGCTGGAGTATTTATTCTCATTAAACTTTTTCCAATTTTGCAGATTTACAGCCACCTGACTCATGAGGGCCTAACAGTTTTGCACATCACACTTTTCATACTTTTATTTGCAAAAACATGTTGAAAACCATATAACCTTTCCAACTCACATCACAATTCTCACAGTAAATTCTGCAGAGTTAAATCAACACTATGCCGAGTCTATTTGGTCCTTATCAGAATTGGTGTCAATTTAACTCTTTTCAGAGTTATTTCAACAAGAAACTGAGTAGTTTTAACACTTGAAAAAGTTATAACTACTCAAACTATTGTTGAAATAACTCTGTAAGAGCCAATTCTGAAAGGGACCAAATAGACTCGGCATAGTGTTGATTTAACTCTGCAGAATTTACTACAAGTCTAGTATTTCATTCATTTGTGTACAATGTATAAGCTTTAATAAAATCTCTCATTAAGTTTGCGGTTGAAACAAGACAAGAGGGGAAAAAAATGTAACATTCCCTGGGTTTCTATTTGCAGTTATTGCAGGAAGATTTCATTGCGTCCTACATACTGGAAGGGTTGAATCACATTTAAAAGGAAAAAACATTGCTGTTTTTTGCTAAATTAAGTTCCACTTGACAAGGATAGTTATATGTCTTAAGAAACTGGACACTGCAAAAGAATTGTAATTGAGATTGCGTCATGAGTTTCCTAGCATCAAAGATATTTGGAAAGAACATTTAATACGTACCAAAAAATCTTCCCAAAGGGTTTGTAGTTAGGATGTAAATATTTTTTAAAACTTAATGAAACCTGAACCAGAGTTTATCAGAAATGGTGTTATCCATCTGTTCTGTTAAACAAACCTGCTACTGCTGTTAAAGCTGCTGATTCTGTATTTTACATTGCATGTCTACATGTCTGTGTTGATCCACCTGGCTATGTACACTTACTTACTGGTTGTGTCCAACTACTCTCTAAACAGTGTGTAGACAGTAACTGTGCATCAAAATGTGAAAAAAAAAATGCTACATTAATAATTTATATAATTAAAGGGTTAATTCATGAGTTTTATGTGCATTTTCATTCCTTAGTTGCAGCCTCAGCTAACCTTCGCACCAGTAAAGCCACCCACGCACATTTTCTTCCACCTTGCCTCAGTTTGAATGACCTACACATGAACCACTCCTTTAGACAGAGATGCTAAAACAGCCCTCACACGCCGACATATACACAAACACTACAGTGTCTGAGTTTACAGACACACACCGTTGCATATGTTGGCCCCCAAACTTCGATTTCATTTCCAGGAAATCTCAGCACTTGCAAAAAGACAAATGGCTCCTTATTTAGCTGTTACCCCCAAATGAGGAAATATCCCCCCTCCTCACCACATGATGATTTTCCTTCAAAGGTATCAAGTTGGCTGGAGTTGAATCTACATACTCCATTAAGTCTCTTTCTCCATATGTCTTTCTCCCTTTCTCTCCCACTGTTCTTCATTTACTTTTGAGTTTACTCACACAGACAGGCGCACATTGGTACAGAGGCTTAGTGGTTATCCTGTGGGGAGAGGCCTGTGGATCCTATTAAAATTGGTGATGTTCCGAGGCAGTCTACTGTGTCTTGTTTTGGATTTCAGCCCTCGGCCATCACATTCTTACACATTACATTGAAGGATTTGCTTGTTAGGCCACAGATAATCCAAGTAAATGTTAAGATTAACTACAAGGTTCTGTTTATAAATAGTGCTATGAAGTGGGCTGGCACCTATGTTCATCCAGTTTACACTTCAGTATCTGGCAACCTTCCTATGTGGGTAAAATTTTGTCAATCGTTCCTCAGTTCTATGTTTGATACTCTGTTGTTCTTCTACGCAGAGACCTGAGCAACAACCAGATCTCAGAGATAGCTCCTGATGCCTTCCAGGGCCTGCGCTCTCTCAACTCCCTGTAAGTTGTCCAAAGCTCAGTTGGAGCATAAAAATCTGCTTGATTGTAGTTCTGATTGTAGTTTACTGTGTCTAAAATGCTTGCCACAAATCCTCAGTGTGCTGTATGGAAATAAGATCACCGACCTGCCGAAGGGTGTGTTTGACGGCCTCTACTCTTTGCAACTGCTGTAAGTCGAACTCTTGTGCTCTTTGCTGATACTCTCCAGACGTACTGAATACCAGGAATGACTTTCAAATAAACTTTGCTTGGATTTTTCCAGGTATATTCAGAGACATTTTGACAAGCTGCCTCCCTCTCTTTTTTTTTCCCTTATTCCCTCTCCTTTTTTAGGCTGCTGAATGCCAATAAGATTCATTGCGTTCGTGCCAATGCCTTCCAGGATCTGCAAAATCTCTCCCTGTTATCGCTGTATGATAACAAGATTCAAACTCTTGCCAAGGGCACCTTCACTTCACTTCGAGCTATTCAAACCCTGTGAGTCAAACACAAACAGATTTACTCACTCTGAGTAAATCTGTGAGCCCTTTACTATAAAACATGAGGCAACACAGGAGTCATTTACTTACTGGAGTGTGCACCTACACAGAAATTGAATTATAAGGTGTAAAGTGAAAAACATTTATTTTTTTAGCATGCACATTCTGCTGCCTGGAAATCAACAATCTAATATACAGTATCATGCCTTTCAACACCCCATGAACTTTTTTAGTTTGTTATGTTACAAACCACAACTTAAAATGGATTTCATTGGGTTTTTATATAATTTATCAATACAAAGTAAATTAGCATCAGAAAGAGGAAGGTGAAAAAAGGAAACCTTGTGTTAAAATATTTTTTTGTTTATAAAAGAACATTGAAAACTGTGTATTTTGAGCCACGTTTGGACATACTGCACATGTATTACACATGTAGATCCTTTACAAAATAGCTTAAACTCATGTGTGAACAGCAATTTTCAAGTCAAGTTTCAATACAGTTTATGTCTATTCTTTGGCTGGATCATTCTAGCACATTAAGTTGTTTCAATCTAAACCTTTCCAGCTTTGGCTGACTGTTTAGGACTGCTGCCCTGCTGAAAGGTGAACTTCTGCCCCAGGCCCAAATCTTTATCTGCCTTAAACAGATTTGTTTCAGGATTTTCTCTGTGTCTTAACTCTGACCAACTTCTCTGCTCTTAAGAAACAGTATTACTCTGTGAAATGGTCAATGCTCGGGATATTGTTTTATAACCTAACCCTACTTTGGACCTCTGCCTAACTTTATCTTTGATCTGTCTGCTGTGTTCCTTGGTCTTTATGAAGCTGTTTTCTCAATAATGTTCTCTAAGAAACCTCTGAGGCCTTCTCAGAACATCTGCATTTATAATAATATTGAATTACACCCAGGCAGACTGCTTTCTAATTCACTTCTGAATAGAATTGGTAGTATTTCATTTTATTTAGGGATATCAGATAGTGCATGTATTCAGCCAACAATTTACTATCCTGTTTGTCAAACTAAAGTCATGTCAATAATAGTAGTGATTTTAATAACTGTACTCTATGGTACTCCACCTTCAGAGGCTCCATTAAGTGTCTCAGAAGGTTTTTTGCTTCAAAATGTACCAGCTGGCATGTTAAAATTATAGATAATAAATCACTTTAGAGTGGAAACTATGGATGCGAACCCCTGTGACTTTGAGCTTTATATGAAGTGCCAGTAGTGCTGCTGATGACTAAATAAATGGACTAAGTAACACAAAATACCAAATAAATGTTTGATTTCTATTTAATCATGTTTCTGTGTACTCATTTATCTTCCTCCAGTCATCTGGCCCAGAACCCATTTATTTGTGACTGCAATCTGAAGTGGCTTGCAGACTACCTCCGCTCCAACCCGATCGAGACCAGTGGTGCCCGCTGTGCCAGTCCACGCCGCCTCGCAAACAAACGAATCGGACAAATTAAGAGCAAGAAGTTCCGCTGCTCCGGTAGGCTCATGGCTGTGTCTCCAAACATGTTGGGTTTTTTACTTTTCAAACAGGCTTTGATGTCTCTGCTTTCCGTCTTTTTTCTTACCTTCAGTATTCTGGGACTACAGTAATTTGTTGCTTCCTCAGTATTTAATCTGTGATCATTGCTTATAAAATGGTTTATTAGCGCTACCAAGGCCTGTGCTGGTACTCCTCAGTCAGTCCCTCTTGTCAGACTATGCTGAGAAGGTTGGCATTATTTCTCTCCGCTGTCCCTGTATATCCTGAACAAGAATCTGGTTTTACATGCACACCACAGAGAGTTGGGATCAGTTCAAGGGAGGTTTAGATGCTAGAGTTTGAATACCTGCCCATCATCAGGCTCAGGTTTCTTTCACTTTGCCTCCATCTTCCTGACTCCCCTCAGCTCTCGCCCACTATTGTGTTTATGCACTGTACTGTGCTACCTGGCACCATGCACTGCTGAGGTTTAATGCTTCTTTATAGCCTTGTTTGTTTGGCGAGAGCTGATGAAAAAAGGATTCCATGTTTTGCTTTTGATTGTCCCCCCCCACTTCCCTTCCTTTTCACAATGTCCTGTCTTTCATGTGCCTTTCTTTCTCACTGTCCTTTTTTCCTTCATGCCTCTCTTCCTTAGCAACAGCAAAATATTTACCACCTTTGTACTTTGTCACTAGTTCCTCCATATTGCCATGAACAATATGGAGACACTGGCTTCACTGTTTGATTATGTGTTGTCATATATAACATCTATATATGACTGTGTTGATGCATACCAGTGACACGGCTATGCACATCTGACCTCACTGACATCCGTCCCTCTGTTTTTCCTCCATCACAGCCAAAGAGCAGTACGTCATCCCAGGTGAGTTGCTTGTAAATTTTCACACCTATCATTATTTCTCACTGTGAATCTTTGGTTCTTGTAGTGACATCATTGGGGGGTTTTTTCCATTGCCTTTCATGAAATCCGTCTGTTGCAGTTTTGTCATTTTGCAATGATTCCTTTAGCACTGGAATTACCAGACCTTTAACAAAACAAGGATAATGTAAAAAGAAGTTGCCTTGTGTTTTGCTTGTGGTTCACGTCTTCTACTGTTCTTTGCAGAAGTATCTATGCCCCTTAAACCTTCAGTTTGTCACGTTACAGCCAGAAACTCCAGTGAGTTTAGTAAAGTGGAAGGAAAGTAATGCTTTTATGATAATGACAAAATGTCTTTTTTTGTATTACAACATTATGGAGAAGCATTGTTGTAATACATCTTAAAGAGACAAAGGTCAAGTTTCCAGGCGTCAAAGTGCAATATCAAATTTCTTTAGTTATATTTGATATATACAGCATTTTTTGTAACAGCTGAAGTTAACATGTTACTTGACTAGTTGAAAATGCATTATATTTCCCCTTAAAGTGGCCATCACAAAATTCTGATCTCAGTTCCATATAAAATTTGTAGGCAGAGCTGAAAAGGTGTATTATTAAGCCAGGAGTCCTACAAACTGCATTCTGTTACACCAGTTCTTTCAGGAGCAATGGAAACGTTTTGACCGATTTATTTTATAGTTAAGAGTTCCTTTTATGTAGTGCATGTAAATATCTGGTTTCAACTGTACAGCTATGATTAATATGAGCGATCACATATGTTCAATATAGGATTTGTTTTCCTAACAGTCCCAGCAGTTTGGGTCCAAAGGAAGTGTGTCTTTGCTTTGGCTTTTGGAAAGTCACCAAAAGGAAAAGTCACAGAGAGAGCTGAGAAAAGAGGAGAAAGAAAGTGTGCCCTCTGTATCAGCAAAGCTAAAGCAAATAAAGCCCACCAGAGAACTGAGATTCCTATCAGTTGATGTTTCCAGACTCCTTAACAAGAACACTTCCAAGAAAATAACTTGGAGGAGCAGTGATGTGTGTCAAAGTCTGTGTTTGTGAGAGCTAATCTTGCTGTGTATGCTTGTGTGATTCATTGTCAATGCCAGTACAGCTCTCTCTATGTAAATGAATGTGCCTTTATATGCAGTTAAGATAAAGCTCTGAGCTGACTTACGGAACAAATGGGAGTACTTTGAAAGCACTGGAGAGATCAAAGTGGAGTGCGATTAATGAGAAATTCACCCTCCATCAATGTTAACAAAATCCCCCACCATTTGTACATTCAAGCTCTAAGCATAAAGTCCATGAGTGCAGAAAACATTGCTAATAAACAGCCAGACTGCAGGGAGTTAAGAGAACTTCTACACATCCAGTGATGAGTCATTTTGCGTCTCCAGGCGGGGAAAAAAAAAAAAAACTCATTCTACTGCTTTCTGCATTTTTGTGTAAATCTGCCAACAGTAAAAGTGTCGCTGCCACGCACTTGTGACGCTGACGATGACTCAGGCTCACGAAATCTCCCCTGGCTCCTCCACATCCTCAAGATCAAAGACCTTTCCTTGTACTTTCATTGCTTCCTCTGGAGCAGGAAATGCCTTTTCCTGTTATCTGGGTGAACACGAGAAATTTCCTTAATGACTATTGTTGTTACATCTGTCTGCAGCCTCCGCTTAGCCACAATAGAGAAGTGACACTATTTTGGCAAAAAGTCTTTATGTAGGGAAGATGTGTAATTTGTTTCCCTAAATGCAGTTTTCTCAGTGTCATTGATTAGGCTGTGGTTTATAATCCTGCATCTTTTCTTTGGGTAGATTTTTTTGTTGATACTCAACCATATCATTTTGTTCTGGTTATTTATGGTTTTCCAGTCCACGAATGTGGTTTGTGCTCCCCACGGTGTCCCACTGACGTCATCTTTAAACTCTTGCATATTTCTGCATCGCTGCAAAACAGAATGGCACACCAAGCAATGTACCAACAGAAAATCCTGGGCTGTACCCTCTAAATGGAGCATTTGCACTGAGACACAATGCAGAGTTGCAGAGACACAGACACATTGTTCTAAGTAACTCCCAGTGCTGATCCATTATTAAGAAGCCATGATGTAACCGGCAGCACACTTTTTGGCACGTAACGTCTATTCATAGACAGAGGAGGTTCAGCAAAGCATCGCACACTCCCTTTGCGGCTTCACTCTTGCTCTTTCTTTATAAAGTCTCTCTAACTTAACACACTTTGCATTTTTCTTTCATTTATCCCATGTTACATGCATTTTTTTCTTTCTTTAATGTATCGACCTTTTGCCTTTTCAGATTCACTCCCTTCGTACCTTTCCCTCAACATCCATCTTTTTGAGCGCTCTTCGTCACTGAATCTGAGCACCCTGATCTACTTTCTTTTTACCCCACTGCTTCCACTCTGATGCTTCTTTGGAATAACTCTCCTTCACCAATTTATCTGTCCTCATTCTGGAGAAGTAGACATACAGCAAGCTGTCTATAAAGACTCCTGGTGTAGAGAAAATCTCTACACCAAGAGTCCTGCTTGCATCAAAGCAGAACCATGTACAAAGAAAGTGAGCATGTGACCATGCATTTAATGGAGAAAGAATTTTATATAATGGTTGTTTTGTTGTTTATTCACCGTCAATTTATTAGGTACAGTACACCTTGCTAAACCACGGTGGATCCACTTTTAAATAGCCATTACAAGACGGGTACATAGTGGTCATAACAATACTCACGTAGGATCTGGTGTTTAAAATATGAAAATAATATATTCCACACCACTGCACCGCCACTAACCTTTCATGACAAATCCAGACCCCATCATTGAAGTCTCACTGTGAGCAATTGAAATTTAGCAGCAATATTTCTCCAGGCTGTTATTGTCCTATTTTGTTAAACATGTTGGAACTACAACCTCAGTTTTCTGTTCACAGCTAACAGACAGTGTGGTCATCTGCTGCTGGTCTTGTCACCTATTCATCTCAAGGCTTGGTGTGTTGTGTGTGCTTAAATTGTATTCTGCAAGAGAGTCTTTTTCCTTACCCAGTAGATCAGCAGGTCAAGATCCCCTGCTGTTATGGGATTGGCTAATTTACCATTTGCTTGAAGAAGCCATTAAACAAGCATACCTAGTGAGTTGTCCATTGAGTGTAACAGTATGTTCACTTTGTGTTTCCTTCAGGTACAGAAGACTCCCATTTGAATAATGTCTGCAACACTGATCCTGTGTGTCCACCCAAGTGTCGCTGTGAGTCCAACGTAGTGGACTGCTCCAACCTGAAACTCACCAAGATCCCTGAGCACATCCCTGCATCCACAGCTGAACTGTAAGGAATTGCTTTCACCGCTATCTTGAAATTGCAGGGAGAAAGGTGTGTTTAATGTTGACATTTTTAAACAATATATCTCATCCTCTTCAGCCGCCTTAACAATAATGAACTAACAACTCTTGAGGCTACCGGTGTGTTTAAGAACCTTTCCCAACTCAAGAAAATGTGAGTAAAACTGTTTATCATCATCCTCTAAATAGAACCTGTAATTGTAACATAGACATTTTTTTAACCACAGTAACCTGAGTAACAATAAGATCACAGAGATTGAGGATGGAGCTTTTGAAGGTGCATCGTCTGTCTTTGAGCTTCACCTCACAGCCAATCAAATTGACTCAGTTCGAAGCGGGATGTTCCGAGGCCTCGAGGGACTTCGCATGCTGTGAGTAACGTACAACCATGTGAAATTGAACAATTAAAATCCAGCTCATAGTTCTTTTTGCTTTTGTTTTATTCATAGGATGTTGAGGAACAACAAAATCAGTTGTGTTCACAACGACAGTTTCACAGGGCTTCACAACGTCCGTTTGCTGTCTCTATATGACAACCATCTGACCACTATTACTCCTGGGGCCTTTGACACGCTGCAGACTCTCTCTACTCTGTAAGACTCTTTGTTATATATCGTTTTGTTCTGGCATTTCTGGTCTTATTGCTCTGAACCCCTTTTGCTCTATCATTCCTTCAGAAACCTCTTGGCCAACTCCTTCAACTGCGACTGTCGGTTGGCGTGGCTTGGTGATTGGCTGAGGAGTAGAAAGATTGTGACAGGTAACCCTCGCTGCCAGCGCCCGGCCTTCTTAAAGGAGATTCCCCTCCAGGATGTAGCTCTGCCAGATTTTCGCTGTGAGGAAGGTGGGTGCCATGTTTTAAGTTAACTTCTTTTTCTGTAAGTCGCTATGCAAATTACAACAGCATTGTCTCTACTGTATATTGAGTTATTTCTCTTCTTGAAGGGAGAGATGTTTTGCCAATATCATAGATATCCTTCACTTTGTGTTTAGCTAACTTCTGGGGTTTGACTTAAAGATTTTAACATCTCTCTCCTTCCCACAATCATTTTGAACAAGACTTGCCGAAAGTATCTGGACTCATCCTGAATAATGGCCACTATTGTGTGACTCTTTTGTTTGCTGAATAGATTGCTTCAGCAGTTCCTAAGCTGCCGGTCGATCCAGTGCTGAGTGCAGTTATAGTATTGAGCTGTTTGTCTTATTGACGAGTCAGCCTATTTGCACCTGAATGACTGCTAGGCTTGTCTTTGGGCCTCAGGCAGCTTCCATTCTTTGCTCCTGTTGATCGATATCACGTTAGGGAGTCCTCCCATTCCCTGCTCTGCTTTTCTATTTTTTACTTTTCTCCATGGCTTCACCAGCTTTTACTGTGATATCTTGTTTTTCAGCTACAGTGCCATCCCTTTCAATAGTTCCCCTGGTAAAAAATGTGTAAAAAGCCTTAAAACGAATTCATCCATTACAGCAGGAGTGTAATCACACACTGAAACTTGTTGTAAAATTTTACCTCTATTTTGAGTACAGCGATTCATTACATAGGTTAAAGTCTTGTTAAGAATAATTGTTTTTAACAAAATCCCTGGCAGCACAATTATTTATACTTCTGCACAACCACCGTTTTCTGAATGGAAAGTACTAATAAAACCTGTGCTATAAAATTTTACAAGGCTGGAGCATTTAGATCTTTAGCCATTTCTCTTTAATAATCTCTTTAAGTCATACATAGTCCTGAGTCCTCACTTATGCTTTTCCACTTCAGCTCATCCATAGGTTTTCCAAACTATTTAAGTCTGTCTGAAGTTGAAAGAAGGTTGATTTTGTGTCTAGGGGACTATGTTTATGTTAATTTGGCCATAAGTTTAGGTTACTGGCAGAGCTGGTATTAGTGTTGTTACGCACGTAAACACAATAATATCCAGGGCTTTGGGAAGAGAAACAGACCCACAGTACGATAGATAATCCACCATACTTAACTAGTCATGAGGTACTTTTCCACTTTTTCATCATTTTCATCCTTTGTTTCATATCCATGGTGTGTTTATTGGCAAAAAAAGAATCATCTGGCTTATTTCCCAATCAACTGGTGGGTGTGTAATAGAAACCCGGTGACCCCATGACCCCTATTGTTGGTCCATTTCCATAATAGAGGACTTAAGAGATTTTTTATTTTTTTTGCCTTCTTACCATGAATGGAGGAAAGACAAATGTTGGTCCCTTTCCAACTTAGTACTGAGTAGTTAGAAGACAGAAGTCTCGCTGTCAGCGATACAGAAAACTGTAAACTTCTAAAAGGAAATTCAATCACTCTATGTTTTAGTTTAAGAGCTTTGGTAACATTTATTTTAAGCAGATTAGTAAATTCATTATTAATTGTGAAGCCGATTATTTTATTCAAAAACAATTGTTTCTTAAAATTGTATTACTTATTCCCACTGAATAAATGGGAATGTGTCAAAGATTTTTACACAACTTTTACAAAGATATAAAATGTTGTCACATATGTTTGCAAATAATATTAGTCCAGCATTTTGTCACAGAAAAAAATTGTTGAGTGGGTACACACAATCTATATCTTAATTATGATTGATATTTTCTCTATAAGTAAAGTGCTGTTGCACATTTTTTAGCATGACTTCCCTCCTGATTACTGACTTTATATTTTTACCAGGCCAAGAGGAGTCAAGCTGTGTCCCTCGACCCCAGTGTCCCAGCGAGTGTTCTTGCCTAGAGACTGTGGTGCGCTGCAGCAACAAGCATCTCCACACACTACCCAAAGGCATCCCCAGGAATGTGACTGAACTGTAAGTGTCTCGGCATTGATTTACTTTGACGCCAGATCTTCTACTTCTATTGTTTCCGTCTAAACCTGAGGGAGATTATGTGAAAAACAGTAACAGGGAGGTTTTAACACTTGAAGAACAAGTGAAAGGTAACAAAACATCTCATCACTTGAAGGAGAGGAAAATCGTCAATATACCCTGCAGTCATTCTCCCAGACATTCTTTTTCTTCTGTGTTCCTTGTTGCCCTCTGGGCGCTGATGTCACTCTCACACTCAGAGCCAAGGATGTCTGAGAGAGAGTGTGTGTGTGTGCATATTTGTGATAGGGCCAGAAGCCTGTCCATGAGTGCAAAGGGGAGCAACAGGACATTTTAATGAGCAGCTTTCAATGGAAAGGGGAGGAAATGGAACAAGTCTGGAACTTTCCAATACTGCCTCATTTGGTTCTTGTGATGCACACACACGCTGAGCAAGCCTTAAGGCCTGTCATTGTCCCAGCAGGTGTGACCAGGTGTACCCTTCTGTTCAGGGCTTTCATCTTGTCATCTGGAGAGTTTGCTACTCCATCATTATCCCAAGTGTCCTCTGCACCATCATTACCTCTCATTACCTCTGAACCTAAAGGCCTGGTAACTAACTGCCCCCCTCCCCCCCTACTCCAGCCGCTGCCCTTCCCACCTTCTGTGCAGTCAACAACAATAGCAGGAGCCTGGAGTTCTGCTCAGTGGGGGCTGCCCTCAAATGAGCCATTTATCAACATGACAGTCTGCATGTAGGACTTTGTGTTAGCAGTCAGAGGGCTGATTGCCTTCCTGCAGGCATAATGCTGACTTTGGTGGCCTCAACTATTATCACATGCACCAGTCTTTGTATCACAGTCACAAGTAGAAGTGCTGGGATCAGTGACTGTTTCATCATTACCTCATTTTCCTAGTTCATATTTAAAGAAATACATCCCATACATTAAAATCGGAAAAGCCCACATAAAGTGCATACGGAAAGCAATATTCTGCTTCTTCTCATCCAACATGGGATTAAATTACTACCACACCTTATGGAAGTGATACCCTGATGTTAATGGGTATTAATATTCTAAAATAAACCATTGTCCTGCATGTTCTCCATATGCCAGTTGACAATTGTTTGACAGAAATGGTTTGTCATTTGCAAGACTTTCACTGTGAACATGCTGCCACCCATAAATTGCTTGATGCAAATAAAAATGTTATTTGCAGAGTAGTATGCAGGCTATAACAGAGAGATTACACTGTTCACAATTGGCTTTTCACGGAAAATATGACTGTTTGCAACTGTTCACTAATGCTTCATTCTTGTCAGGGATTGCTGGAGTCAATGCAATCTGTTACACTTGCTCCAATGGCTTTTTTTTTTTTTTTTACCTTGTGGCATAATGTACTGAATATAAATTAGATCTGTTTGTTGTGTAAAGTGACTTTAGAAAAAAACTAAATCTGTACTCGTAAATAAACTATTTTGGATTCCACTAAACTGAAAACTCTTGTATCTCCTTGTTTAGGTATCTTGATGGCAACCAGTTCAGTGTTGTTCCTAAGGAGCTTTCTTCCTTCAAATACCTACAGCTGGTGTAAGCTTTACTCTGCCTGCCTATAGTATAAAAGCTGCATGCACCATCATAATAAATATGTTTATTTTTCTGAACTTTTCTTTAAGTGATCTGAGCAACAACAAAATCAACTCTCTGAGCAACTCATCCTTTGCTAACATGAGTCAACTGACCACTCTGTAAGTCCTGACAGCTCTTTCTTAGTTGCCAGAAGAAAGAGCTGTTGTTAAATTTTCATTATAAAAGTTAAAAAGAGAAAAAAAGTTATTCTTACATGTGTGATTTGTTTTTGTCTGCAGAATCTTGAGCTACAACTCTCTTCGCTGTATACCCAAAATGGCTTTCAGTGGACTGCACTCACTGCGACTGCTGTGAGTTTATTTATAGATGAGGTTAAATACTTTATCTCCATGTTGTGTAAATTCTTTTAATATATTACATACCGATCTGTCTGTACACTGCCTTGCAAAAATAGTCTGATCACTTGAAAGTTTTTCACAATTTATTACTTTAGGACTCCAAGCTTTACCCCGAAACCTCATGGGATTTTATGTGACAGTGGGGGATTTTCCAGCCTGTGATATGTTTTCTTCTAGAACTGTACTGTGTTTATTTCCATCCATTTTCACATTAACTCTCACCAACTTCTTTGATTATGCTGAAGAACAGTATCCCCAAAGCATGAAGCTGCCAACGACATGTTTTAGGATGGGGACAGTATGTTCATGGTTGTGTGGAGTTAATTTTGCACAGGCTTTCCTTTAGGTAGGTCAGAAAATGAATGCCTCATTTTACTTTGTAAAATTCTAATAAAACATATTGAAATTCATGGTTATAAAGTGACAAAACATGTAAAAGGTCAGCATGTGCTGCATTTAGTTTTACTTTTTTACAATATAATTTTAATTGCCTTTCTATTTCTTTTTAGAGTAAAAATCTCTAATCTTTCTTACATATTTTCAGTACTTAGTTCCAATCAAAAACTCCATTGTTACCGACTGATAACAGACTTAAATCAGACAGGAAACACTTTTAGGTCAAACAAGTCATTAAGGAGGACATTTCTGAAGCGCCTGCTGACTTCAGCAATAGTTGTGCAGATGCAGAGAATCTATGATTGACTCCCGAGGACTGAATCTGTCTAAACAGTTCTGACAGCTTTTGAATTCACTCATACCCACACACACTCTCACACACTCCGACCTATTTTCTCTGTCTAAATGGCAGCTATGGGGGTAGCAGCCAGGATCTTGTTCCGATTTCCACTCCCAGTCATGCCTCCGTCTCAGACATCTTTCCCAGTCTTCTTATTTGCATCTTAGCAGCCTGAGCTCATCAATATCTCACAATAAGAGCAGAGCATGGGCCGCCACTGTGTAAAATCACTCTGACACTGATTACAAGAGAATTTGTTTGGGCTGGTAACTGTAATGCATCCAACTCTGTCTCAGGACTTTTATGAAGTCACAAGGTCTTTGTGCACTCTCAGTGACCATGGGCTGCTAAATAACTGCAGAGCAGAAAGTAAATGAGTTGGACAGAACAATGACGAAATTAAACCAGTGTTTGGAAGTGCATACAAAGATACAGCAGCTGCATAAAGCAGCAACCTTTTGACTACAATCTGCTGTTCAGTTCTTTGAGGAGAAATTGAGACCAGGTCCTGCAGCCTTCTTTATGAAACTGTGTATGGGTTTGTGTGTATATGTATATATCTGCTTAAATAGTCCTCATGCTTGTGATCTGTAGACGGCGAGCCTGTTTGTGTGCGTGTGTGTGTGTGTGTGAGTGGGAGTTGACTTCTTAGCCTTCCATGTGTGCTCATAGCAGGCACACTTTTTTATTACTGACAACAAAGCTTCAACAAAGCCTCCTTTTTAAGGCAGGATTCGAATAAAGCTCTGTATCATAATGAGACACAAAGCATAAAGCCCTTTCGCTGAACGAATGAGAGTGAAGCTCGGCCATCATTAGCCGATGCCGCCTTGCTACCCCAAGCATGCTCCTTTTGATCTCTAATGAAGCAGCGTCCGTTATTTCTGCACTGACTCACTCACGCCACCTTCGCCTCTGAAATAGTCCCGGAGTAAACGCGCTAGACGCCATGTGAGGCCCTCCCACCCGCACACACCATGCAGGCTCAGGAGTACACACACAGTCAGACGTGTTCACACACTCCGTCTAGTCTACCTCAGTGTCTCAATCAGACAGACAGGAATCCAAGTGAAGCAGAAAACTTTGATGTTTCAATCATGAGTCTCCTATTAAATGTCAGTCGGTGTTCATGTTTTCACAAAGCAAGGCTTTGCGGTGCAGCTAATGTAAAACCACAATGAGGTCTGTTTAATAGTTTCAATTTTAAGACCCCACAAAGGGTTCAGAGTTCAACATTGGAAGCTTCTTCAAAACCGTAGGGAGACGCCAACTTCAACTATGAGCAGGACAAACTCGCATGTTCTCACACATGCCGAGGTGCCAAAGCCTTAATAAAGCTGCACCTTTGACTTTACACAGCAGTAAAAAGGAGAAGAATCATTAACGCTCTGTTCTTCAAACAGAGCCGTGGTCGGAGCCTGGCATACATGTGGCGCAATTGGGGTTGGACTGATTAAAAGTGTGTATATGTGTGTGTGTGTCGGTTGTGGTTTGAGCTACAGATTAATAAGCTGCTAATTGGCCTGCTGGGTATTAGGTGTGAGGTGTGTGAGATGAAACAGCACCAGGGCATGGCCATTAACGGCTTGAGTGGCACAGTGATATGAAAGAGTACGATAAGAGAAATAACAGAGTAGAAAGTGAAGTCTGATGTGAATTGGCCTAGGGAAGGTAAAGACCATAAAGCTCAGGGAATAAACATTGTAACAAGGCAGTAAGTAGCAGCAGGTGAACAAGTATAGCAGAACATTTTAAAATAATTGAAATCTATTTTATTGTTCTGAAAATGGTCCCAACAAAGTAGACAAAGTTGAGTTTAAGCATGTGGCTGGATGACAACTTTAGACAGAATCACTGACTTTCATAATGTCTAAAAACAAAATGAATAACACTTTGTATTCCTTTTATTTAAAACAGTAAAGTGAAAAATATTTGCAGTGATGAGGTATACTCATCCCATAATATTATTAGAGGTATACTAATCCCGGTCATTTGGTAGATAAACTTTTCTAATACCAGGTCTGCCTGCTGTTTGCCTTCAGAAGTGCCTTAATTAATTGTGGCAAAGATTCAACAAAGTCAGCTACAGCACTCCAGGTAGGCTGGGCTTAAGATATGGTCACATGGTAACAAGGGGCCCCCTTTGCCACCATCACAAGGCAGCAAGATCCATGCTTTTATGTTGTTCACACTAAATTCTTACCCTAGAATCTAAATTTCACTGCTGAAATCAAATTGAACTGCAACCTCAGTTTTCTGTTCTGAAAATGTCTGGCAGGCCCATCTGGGTTAATACACATCCTTTTCCATTCTGATGCTTAAATTGCATTGATGTGCTGCTTTATGATTGATTTTCTAAACTTGTACACATATGCAAATGGTCAACTGGAACAACTGACCTTCAGTGTGCACCAATGGTATTATCTCTGGCACCGCTTGAAAAGAATTTTAAACCTTAGGAATTACATAGGTAATTTTTGAAAGTATATATTTTTGAAATCCTGGTATTGGTATTAGAACCATATGTAGTAGGGGGTATGGACTAACATTGTGATTTGAAACAGAAAAGCAAAAAAGGAATTTAGCAGCAGCTTAGGCTGCTTCCTGGAACCTCCCTGACTCCTTTTTTCCCTCTAGGTTTCTCATGGTTGCCACACTGCTCGCTTCATGGCCTCGGTATCCTCTGACTACAACAAACCACCCACTCGCTTTGCACTAATAAGCATTCTCTACGGCACGCAGGCTAATAAACATGTTGACTCCTACATGTTACACTGTATATTTTCCCTCTAGTTCCACTGTATATTTACACTGGCAAACTTTCCTCCGGCTCTTCCACAGCTCAGCTCTGCTTGAGACATCAAACAATGCAGGAAGTTGCAATTCGGAAACTGTTCACACAACAAATCTCTTCATCCCAGATGTGTCATGTATTGTTAGTGCAGACTGATTGGTGGTAACATAAGCTTGTGGTCATCTGAGGATTTGAGGTGGTAATGACCTGTTAGATTATGGCTGTCATCAATCAGCAGACCATTAAGCCCTGGAGTCTTGACGCCCGCAGTGGTGCTCCTGAAATTACAAGAAAATCAGACTAAATGCAAAATAGTCTGAACGAACAAAAATGTATGCAGATGTATTTTGTATTTAATTCAAAATCCCTATTGACAGGATGAATATGATTAGCTTGACTGTTTTAACTTTGCTTGATGTGTTGGAACGGTTACATCCCCCCACCCCTCTCTCTGAGTGTGCCCTGCCAACCAAACACACAAAGAAACTTGACACCAGGCTGGTCCAGACTCTCAGAGCCTCATATTTTTGCCAGCTGCACAAAGCTTTGCCAGAAATAAGAACCACCAGCACACAACAGTGGAATCTCCCCGAAGGTTTTTCCTGATATTTCCAGTTTGATTTGTTAAAAACAAAAAAAAAAAAAAGAAAGAAAAGAGAAATGCATAGCAGTGGGCCAGACAATAGTTTTCTAGGTTATTTGTTTTTTCCTATTTGTGTGATTTTTGCAGCTTTCAAGCATTATTTTACAAGTAGCCAATTGTAAAAGAATAAATTGCTTTAAAAAGGGGATTTGTGTTTTTAAAGGATGGGGAAATGTATGTTTTATTTTCAGAAATGCATTTTGTTCCTGGATGTTCTTTGACAGCTGTCTTTTTTTTTTTCAGGTCTCTTCATGGCAATGAAATCTCAGAGCTTCCAGATGGCATATTCAACGATGTGACCTCCCTCTCCCATTTGTAAGTATTGACAATCGCTTTCTTGCTCCTCAGCAGCTTACAGTACCTACCATGCAATTTGTCATATTACATCAACAAACTTTAATGTATTTTGATGGGATATTTTCAAATAGATACAAGGTACCATATAAATGTGATGAGCAACAAAACGGTAGACCGTATATAAGTCTTTTCTTTTCCACATTTGAAACCTGAAATTCACCAGCATCCCCCTCCCTGTAAGTCAGAACCACCTTTTACTACATTCGCTTGGATTTCTGGAGCTGCTCCAGAATTACCATTGGCCTCTTGGCTTCTTATCTGATTAACACTGTCCTTGGCCGTCCTGTTAGGTTAGTTGGATAGCCTTGGTTTGTTTCCAGTTATGCCAAGCTCTCTATTTTTGGATGATGCAATTATAGTAAAGGGGCAAAATGTGAAAAGGTTTTAAGGGTATCACCGATTTTGCAAGACACTGTAAATCTGAGTTTGTTAATTGTATGAAATACAATCACATAGCTTCATACTTTGGCTTAAAGTTTGGCTTTCTCTGTACGAGCCAATCAGTCTGTAATCATTTGTGTGGTCAAAGCAACACAAGCCAGAGAAAATGTCGCTTCTCTCTGCGACATCTTTAAAGCATTCAGTCTCTGTTCTTTAAGTGCTTATTCATGTCTATCTGCCTCTTTCTGTTCACAGTGTAGCTGTGTTAGAATGTCTTAAAAAAAAGAACATCTTCGACCTTTGGCATCTTCTCTAAATATCCTCATCTTCCCTTGATTGTTAGGGATCAATAAATCAATCAAGACCAGAGCTGGAGAGAAAAGGCAGGACGGAGGCAGCCAGACAAAGACATTTTGTGGGAAGTAGTACACAAATCGAGGCTGCGTGAAATTTGGACCGAGGAGTGGATAGAGAGGAAGCCATTGATCTGCAGTCACAGTCAAGTGGCTTTCATGTTAGCAGATGTCAGGTGTCAGCTATTGGCCCAGCCTGAAAGATGAGCCTGTGTTCCTCAGTAATGGAACAGCATCGATTTAGAAGTGTTTGTGCTTCCAGCAGGAGGGCAAAGCGCCATTGATTCACAACCACCAGGACGGAGGTGGTTAAAAGGCCTTTCTGCTCACACCTTTGTTTATAATAGAACAGTCCTGCTGAAGATGATGCATTACACAATGTGGCGTTAAGATATTTTATTCTCTGAGAAGATTTATTTGTGTAGCTTAGCACCTTGTTTTTCATGGAGATATAGAGACACCTGCTGGTGATATAATGTATTACAGGACTTAAACTGTGGTTTTCTGTAATATCAGGGCAATTGGCGCCAACCCTCTGCACTGTGACTGCCACCTGCGCTGGCTCTCTGACTGGGTGAAGACCGGATACAAAGAACCTGGGATCGCTCGGTGTGCCGGCCCACAGGGGATGGAGAGTAAATTACTCCTCACCACTCCGGCTAAAAAATTTGAATGTACAGGTGAGTTTTCGTTCTAAACAATAATATCTGACTTTAAGCACCTCCTAGATGTAAATTAAATGTTCCAATACGTTTGGGTTTCTGCAGGTGATGTAGACAACTCTGTGCTGGCCAAGTGTAATCCATGCCTGTCCAATCCCTGCCTGAATCATGGCATCTGTCACAATGACCCAATGGAGATATACAGGTGCAACTGTCCTCCTGGATTCAAGGTACCACCAGCATTATGTGCCTGCACACTAATAGATATCTACTTCATCAAACTAAATTTACTGCAAGAAATCTGTGTTAATCTGAATTCTCTGGTATAGGGCAAGAACTGTGAAACAGCTCTGAACGGCTGTGTGAGTAGCCCGTGTGCCAACGGAGGAACCTGCCAAGTGACTGACGAGGATGAGGGAGAGTACCGGTGAGGAAGGCGAGCTGTCAATCCAGAACTGCAAACACAACAAAAAGGGTCTCATACACAGCTTTGCATGATGCATGCTTACTGTATTCATAGCTGCTCCTGTCTGCTGGGCTTCGAGGGCCCGACTTGCCAAATCAACGTTGACGACTGTGAAGACAACGACTGTGAGAACGGAGCAACCTGCATTGACGGAATCAACAACTACACTTGTTTTTGTCCCCCCTACTACACAGGTGAGTTCATCTGCAGTTTATTTTAAGCAGCTGCATTCTACAAAAAATACTGGATCAACCATTTAGACACCAATCAGACCTTCTTTCATAATGAAACATATTTGTCAACTGATCAAAACAGTAAATAAATAACAAATAGGTTAATTTCAAGTTATTTTATTACTGACAAGTATTTCTTCTAAAAGCAACAAACCTTCAAAGTTTGATGCTGCCACCTTCAGGCTTTACTGAAAGGTTGACATTAATGCAGAAACATTCTGTCAGGAATTGTGGCCTGAAGGCAAAATCTGAAACGCTTCTAATTCGGGAAGACAACTCCAGACCTAAATTATCATTCTTTAGACTTGACATAAATATATTCATAATTATTACAACTAGCACCAGATCAATTTAGGCAAATACTGAGAAAATATGTAGGGCACAAATACCTTTTCCAACAAGTTGTTTGGAGGTCCACACCATAATAGTCATTGCCTGACTAGAAGACTTTCACTTAAAAAGAAACTTCTACCTGTGCAGGGGAGATGTGTGAAGAAATGGAAGATGTGTGTGCTCCAGGACGAAGCCCCTGTCAACATCAGTCTACCTGCCTCATCAGCACCTCTGGACCCAAGTGAGTGCTTCACTCAAATCTGTTGATGGTAAACCTGTAAGTGAGCTGCTCCATTTTCACACTGATTGATTTCTGTATTTTGCAGGTGTGTGTGTTCTCCTGGTTATGTTGGCGATGACTGCAGTGTAAACTACGATGACTGCAGGGAGCATCGCTGTCAGAGCGGAGCTCAGTGTGTGGATGAGTTGAATGGATATTCGTGCATCTGCCCGAATGGATATAGGTTAGAAGTACTTCGGGTTACTTGTACTTTTTTCTACCTTGTCATTTACATGATTGTAATAAGAACTCTCCCTTTCTTTGACTTCCTAGCGGTCAGTTGTGTGAAGTTCCCCCATCTCCTCTGTCTTTGTGTGAGCTGGCAGACTGCCAGAACAATGCCCCCTGTGTGGAGCGAGGTGGCCGCGCTCTCTGCCAGTGTCCTCCAGAGTTTGGAGGTCCACGCTGTGAAAAACTGGTCAGCGTCAACTTTGTTGACAGAGATTCTTATTTACTACTCTCTGACCTGAAGAATTGGCCACAAGCTAACATCACCCTACAGGTAAACACAATCAGTTAAGTTCAGCTTTTCTGACACACTAAGACATCAATCCTCCAATCCAAAATTGCTCTGCGTACAGGTTTCTACAGCTGAGGACAATGGTATCCTGCTGTATAATGGTGACAATGATCATATTGCAGTGGAGCTCTTCCAAGGCCACGTAAAAGTGAGCTATGATCCCGGTAGCCAGCCAGGACACGCCATATACAGGTACCATACCACATTCAACATGACTCTGTATTCATTTTGCTCTCATCTTAGAGACTAAATTCTGTGTTTTCCTCTGTCAGTACCGAGACTATCAATGATGGTCAGTTCCACACAGTGGAGTTGGTGACCTTCGACCAGATGGTGAACCTGTCTATTGATGGGGGTCTCCCTACCACAATGGACAGCTTTGGGGCAGTGCGGCCCCTCAACGGAGAGGCACCACTATACGTGGGGGGTAGGGGCCCTCTCCAGAACACACCTCCCTCCTCTGCAGGCACTCTTAACTACTACACTACTGTTCAGTCACCTCCCTTCCCCCTTCGCTTTGTCGCCACCTCAACCAGTCCCTCCCACAAACATGCAACCCAACCACCACCCAGACCTTGTTCTCCATCCTCACCATCCCACATGTCATCATGTCCGTCTTGACTGTGTTTGCTAGGGTACGCATTCGAGTCTTTATAATGCCTTGTGACATAACGACCAAAATCCTCAATGGGAAGACGGATTGGAAAGGTGGATATTCACCTCCCATAGGGTGGCTATGCAAAGCATACAGTCAGAGATACAGTAAAATGGTTTAGATAAAATGTGTTTGAAAGGCCTAGTCAAAGTCTAGGTTTAAGTCCAAATGAGAATGAATGGCAATACCAAAAAAATTACACTTCCAGACACTCCACCATCTCAGACTGAGCTTAAGACAACTTTAGCAGAGAAGTACAAAAAATTATATGATGGTCAATCACATAAAAATCCAATAATGTATTCTGAACTTTGTGATCTTTGCAATGAGATAACATATGATAAATGTCAAGTGATATGAATACTTTTGCAAGGCAATGTGTTTAAAATGAACCTCACACAACATCACTGCAATATTGTTGTTGTTTTTTTCGTGCATTGTAAACTAGCAGACACAGTCCTTCATATCTGAATGGAGTTTGACTTTCTGTTTGTTTAACTGTATTTATTTTATGTTTAATATGGAGCCACTCTTGACATTCTTGATGCTCAGATCTCCAAATGTCTCTGAAACTTGTTTATATTTAATTTTACCCTCCTGAGTTTGTGAAAGTTTGTTCAGGAGTGGCTAAAATGTTAGGTTGTATCTCTTCTTGATTTTCTGTATTGTGTGTCACTCATACAGTGAGTTCTTTTCCCATTTCTTCTTGCTTTTGTTCTGTGTTTCAAAGATGTTGTGTTCTGTGGTGCAAATATAATTCTAGAAGTAATTTGTTTAGCCACTGGGACACACATTTTTGAAAATGCCTCTGTTCATTACACTCATATCAGCCCTGTGTTTGCTGTTTGTCTGTGAGTCAGACGACTCCTCTTCCCACATATAAACTTTGATTTATCCATCTTCTCCTCCAGGCATGCCTGTAGATGTCCACTCTGGAACTTTCCGTCTCTGGCAGATCCAGAACGGTTCCAGCTTCCACGGCTGCATCCAGAACTTGTACATCAACAACGAGCTCCAGGACTTCACCAAGACTCAAATGAAGCCCGGCGTGGTGCCGGGCTGTGAGCCCTGCAAGAAGCTCTACTGTGTCCATGGCATCTGCCAGCCTGATGGGTTGCAGGGACCTGTGTGTCATTGCCAGCCAGGTTGGAGTGGAGCGCATTGTGATCAGCCAGCTCTCAACCCCTGCCAGGGCAGCAAGTACGTTAGCAAATAGGGAAGCTAGGTCAAGTTTTATGTGCTGAATATACGATACCTTGAGTTGTTTCACCATGCGCATTACAACCACAAACTTTAATGTGTTTTATTGGGAGTTTATGTGACAGATCGACACAAAGTGGCAGTAAATGTAAAGTGGAAGGAAAAGGATATGTGCAACATACATTTTTATTCAGTACTAAGTCAAAACTTTATAGCCACTTTTTGGCCCAGTTGCATCTTGAATTGAAGGTGTTTAAGCTATGTCTTTACAAGCTTAACACATCTGGATCTGAAATATTTGGCGATTTTCCTTAACAAAACAGCTTAAGTTCAGTCAGACTGGAGCATATCCTCAATTGGATATAGATCTAGACTTAGATTGGGACATTCTGACACATACATGTCCTTTGATTTAAATCATTCCTCTATGGTCCTGGCCATATTCTAATACTCATTGTCCTAGTGGATGATCAACCATGTCCAAATCTTACATGTATCAGATGATTTCCAACCAACTCTGGTCAGCTTCCCTGTCTCAGCTGAATAAAATCATCCCACAGCTTGATCTAAATGATGGCCAGCATCAGTTTTCCACCACATATAACATTGTGCATATAGGCCAAAAAGTTAAATTTTAGCTCGTCTGATCAGAGGAGGATCTTCAAAATGTTTTCTTTCGGAAAACTGCAGAGAGATCATTTATGACTTTCTTTCCGCAACTGCTTTCTTCTTGTCACTCCTCCATAAAGCCCAGATTGGTTGAGCGCACATCTAGTAGTTGTCCTGTGAACATATTCTCCCACCTGAGTTGTGGATTTTTCCCTGCTGCTCCAGAATTTCCACGCTGGATTGAGCTTCTTTAAATCTTGAGATACTGTTTTATAATGCTGCTTTAGAACTATCCACAGCTTTATCTCTGACCAGTCTGGTGTGTTGGTTAGCCTTCTCAATGCTGTTTGTTCACTAAGGATGTCTAAAAAACTACTGATCATATTAACATTACGCCCAAACTTGTGTAAATCACATCAATTCCAAAACAAGACATTAAAATTTATGGCTGTAACATCATAATAAGTGGAAGCATTCACTTATTATGAATACTTTTGTAAACTATTAGATATAGCAATGTTACCTTTTTCCTCATTATTGATTACAGTTGACAACTCTTGTTTTCTGATTATGAAACATCAGCAGTGAAGATCAGTTCTTGGTAGGACATACCTAAATGAAGTTATCTCCTCTCAGATGCGTCCACGGAAAGTGCATTCCTCTGGACCTGCAGTCATATCGCTGTGAGTGTGAAGAGGGCTACCGAGGCGCGCTATGCAACCAGCAAGGAGAGCTGTTCAATCCCTGCCGCCGCCTCACCTGCAAACATGGTCGCTGCCAGATCTCTGACAGCGGAGACGCGTACTGTCACTGTGAAAGTGGCTACACAGGAGAACTCTGTGATGCAGGTTTGTTTGTGCTCTCTAAAATTGAGGACAAATACTTCAGAGTCAGTGAAATGTTCAGATCAATAAATGGTTTGTCTATTTTTAAAGAGTCTGAATGTCGAGGAGAGCCAGTGCGAGACTTCTACCAGGTGCAGCGAGGCTACTCCATCTGTCAAACAACTCGCATGGTGTCCTGGGTGGAGTGCATTGGAGCTTGTGACACGGGGAGCTGCTGCATCAGCCAGAGGATGAAACGCCGAAAATACACCTTCGAGTGCAGTGACGGAACGTCCTTCACCGAGGAGGTGGAAAAAACCATCAAGTGCGGCTGCGTGGGCTGCATGTAGCACCGTTCGCCCACTCTTCCTGCTGCTGCTGCAGAGCAGAAGATTGAAAGCAAGGAAAGAAGGAAGGAAGAAAACTGCTGAAAGGTGGAGGAAAGAAAGCAAGAAAGAAAGAGATTATACAGAATATATATAAAACCTCTATCTATATATTATGGACAACAATGTTTGTAAAATAGGACATTTCCTCTCCTGTGTGAGGATGTGTGACCTACATTAAAACAGAAGCACCCTGAGCATCAGTGTAGGTGTGACAACAACAAAAATAAAACCATAGTATCTGCAACATTGTTCCAAGGGGTCCAGAGATTTTGTAGGTGTTGCATTCAGAGTGAGGCATCCTTCCTACCCAAACTATCCCATAAGAACACCCCATCTATCTGTGAGACCTCCAATGGCTCAGCCACCATCATCCATCTTTCGTCCATGGAGGTAAGAAGGACAAGAGGGTTTATTTTAGCTCTAGAAATGAGAAGAGAGCTGAGTCTTGAGTTGAGCTTGGCTCGGTTACCTGGACAGTGTTGGACACTCTTTGGATTTAGTTGAAGACGCCACCCAGACTGGTGCCATCATTTCTTCACCAGGATACTGCCCTTCATGCTTACACCTACATGTAAGCATGTAACGTAAGGGGAAAGGGAACCTAGGGTTAAAGGGGGAGCGGTGTTGTGGGTTTGACGTGAGGTGCAGAGAGAAGTTTGCCATAAGCTCCCACAACATAGAAATCCCCTGCAAATAAAGACTGCATGGACTGGCAGCCAAACTCATCTCTGTGAAACACCTGGTCACACAAGCGTGGTACACAACACAATCCCAACGTTGCTTGGAAGGGCTGGTGTGGCGCAGCTGATCCCCCAGAGGCAGTGCCCCCAGCATGTATCGCCCCAGGGTGGAGATGTTTTGCATAATCCTGCAGGAGGCCGAGTGGCCCTGCTCCCATTGATGCCTGTAGTATTAAACCACCACAAACTGTTGCATGTGTGGAGAGTTTGCCAACAAAAGGTAAAGATTTTTCCGTATTATTATGAAGATTATTACAAAAGGTTCAGTCATCTTTTGTTGTTTTTATTTTTATTCAATTTTCTTATATATTTCTTTTTGTTATAATTTGTCTCATGACGTATTCTAACTTCATTAGTTGTCCTTGCCCAGTTTCCCACCCCAACCTATATTGTAATGCCTAACAGATTCTAATATATATATATATATAAATATATATAAATATATTTGTATTTCATTTGGTATAGTATTTTTCTATGTTTAAGAGTACGTCTGTGTTAGGAAGCATTTAGACTGGTCGAGAGGCATTCAGTTGGTTTCCTAGTTGTTTTTATTTGTTCTCAACTTCTTCTCCAGCAAAGTAATTAATTGAACGGACATGAAAGGCAGCAGTTGGTTGGCCTTGTTGCATAAAAGGCAGTATCGGTCTAGAAAAATTGTGAAATATTGTATATGTTGTCTTCCATGTGAATATTACATCTAATTCATGAGAATCTGTGCTTGTTTTTATTTATTTTAAGCATAAGTGTTGCCGGCATTCAAAATTGAAAATAAAGTTCAAAAAATGCTCAAAATGACAGCAGGAAAAAGTGCATGGAGTGTTTGTAACGTCACTCCATAGTGAGCTACGACAGTGTTTTCTCCCTGGAGGCTCAGTGTGTGTGAGCTTGGAGCTCAGAATGAAATATCCCACTCAAATTTGTTTTGTAAATGAATTACCTGACCACACAGAAAATCTTACATCTGTTTCATGTTTCTATGTGATGGGCATCATTTCTACCATTTCATTCTGAGAGATGTTTGCCATAGAACAAAGGTGTATTATATTTGTTCTTTAGCTAAGATGGGCTCAACCGATCATAAGCTGCTGTCAAGCCTCAAGAAAACGGGATGAAGTTGCCTCTGTGGACACTGAGCATGTTAAGGTGGATCATCCTTATATTTCTTTTTTAGGGGCAACTGTGAGAAGCATTACATGCCAACTACTGACAGATAACAAGAAAAGGCCTGGACATGTTTACTGTCTGTCAGTTTCGGACTGGTTATCCTCGCAAAAAAAAGGAAAAAAAAAAAAAAAAAAAGATGCCAATTTTCGTGAGCAGTCGTCAAACCTGAATGTATAAATGTGTATAGATAAATATGAGCAATGCTTATTCATAAAGTGGTAACTTTTAGCTGTTATTTAGTTTCCAGTGTAAGATACAGGAAATTGCATTTAGAGAGTGGCGGCCCAACAGAATGCTCTGTGTGGGACTGTGTTTCTCCAAATGCCTCATTATGGTGTAAAAGTCTGCAGTACAGTGTCACATCTTACAGGTTCCAGTTCATATTGCTACCCATGCTAACTTTGTTTATGATGCTGTTAATGTGATGCCAGTGGTAACATTACAACAAAATCTGTTGAACCATACTAATGAGCAGTCACTGTAATATTTAGGCCGTGTGCCTCATAAAGGTGCATATTTTTAGTTAAATGTGACTTTCTCTTCATGGCTCTTCTCATTCCTTTGCACTGATCTGTACTGGACTGGTGCCAATAGACCTCATCATAGACATCTTAGTGGTGTTTTGTTATATTATAATGTAATTCCATAATTTGGACAAATGAACAGAAACAGATTTTTTTCCGTCCTATGAACTATATACATAAATGTTATTGTGAACAACACACCGTCTCAGTTGTATTAACATGGTGCAAAAGCTAAAGAAATATCCCTGGTCAGGTTCTGTCTGTTTGTTTTTCATGTTGTAGGACTGATTGGGGGGGTTCAACTGAAAAACGTCATTATACTGAATGTATGTAGTGCCACCGACAAAATGTTTACCAAATCTCCACTCTTTTCATTAATTAAACCTAAAATGTGTGTGCTTTTAAGAATGACTGTCATTTTTTCTTGTGGCTGATTTTTATTGTTTGACAGTTATTTTACTCTTTACTGCCTGAATTTGTTTACATTAGAAAATAAATGGGTTTTTTGGGGGGGGGGTTGCTGTCAAGCAGATTCTAAAATAAGTGATAGAACAGCTATGTTGGACCAAAGTCAGGCTCTCTTATTCTCTTCTGTTGAGATGCTCATGCAGAAAACTAACGACAAGATCAGGTTTCAAAAGATGAAAATGTGACTTCTTCGGTATATGAAGCATGTTCACATAAACAGTAACAGTAAGGCATTATTCAAAAGTTATACACATGTAGTTAAATTTTTGTTCTATTAATATACCATATAAAGGTCTTGAAAAGCAGCAAGAAAAAAAAAACATGAAATTAGGCAATCTTTCAAAAAATCTATCTAAAAAGTGCTTTTTAGAGCGTTGTTTCGCTCTCGTGTGTTATCCCAGCATCCTTTGCCATGGAGTAGAAATGACCTCGCTTTTCCATCAGATTGCTTGGAGAATCAAATTCCACAATTTTACCAGCATCAAGGACCATCACCCTGTGGAGCAGGAATGTCATATTATTTAATGCTGGCTAAAATATATAAACTTCTAATATGTGCCTGGATTGGATGTGAGTCGGGACATTTCAGACTCTCGTGCTGAACTCGGACTCACCTGGAGCTGTCCATGATGCTGTGCAGACGGTGGGCGATGGTGAGCACCGTGCAGTGGGAGAACTCTTTGCGGATTGTAGTCTGAATCAAGTTGTCTGTCTCCAGGTCAACGGCTGCAGTGGCCTCATCCAGGATCAGGATGCGAGACTTTCTCAGCAGAGCCCGAGCCAGACAAAGCAGCTGCTTCTGACCAACACTGGACGAGAGGGGCAGATGTTCAGATCTTATCTGGAGCTCTCAGAAAATGCATGTGTACAAAATGTTTTGTATACAGAACTGTGACAATGTGCAACAATAAATCAGTACATCAAAAAAAATAAATAAAAAATCAGACAAAAATGACCAGAAGAAACACAAGAAGAAGCTTTAAAATAGGGATTTCATTTATAAAGGAAAACAGCTAACCAAACCAACCTGGCCCAGTGTAGAAAAGTAAATGCCCTCTGAACCTAATAACTGCTTGTGACACCATTGGCGTAAATCACTCTGGGATCAGTATTTATCAATTATTATATAATTATATATTTACAGATAATTTAACATTTCCAACAATTTTCTGAAAGCATCGAGTATAATCTGAGTTAGACATCTACACATTTTGACATCCTATAAGTAAATTTTTCTGCAGCTAAAATTTACTTATAATCACATCCTATGCAATGTGATTTGAATAGTCAGCATTGTTTAAGTTTATGCTGCCCACCTGAGGTTTTCTCCTCCTTCTGCAACTTCATGCTGTAATCCTTCCTTCAGCCCAGCTACATAATCCTTCAGATGAGACAGCTCAAGCACTCTCCAGAGATCCTCATCGCTGAATTTGTCAAATGGATCCAAGTTCATCCTCAGTGTCCCAGAGAACAAGACTGGATCCTGCGCTCCAGAATCATGTTTACTCAAATGAGGTTAGTGTACTTAGCAGAAAAGATTGCCTTGTTTCTGCATTTGTTTTTGTCTTTGGTGTTTACCTGCGGGATGATTGTGAGCCTGTTTCTTAGATCATGCAGTCCAATTGTGGAAATATCTACATTATCAATAAGGATACGTCCTTCGGCTGCTTCAATAATGCGAAACAGGCAGTTTGCCAGGCTTGATTTTCCCGCTCCAGTGCGACCCACTATACCAATCTGAAAGGAATTAAAGAAGAAAAGACATACAATCTAGTAAGTAAAGTGTGTAAGTGCTATGATGATTCTTTTTGGTGGATGCAGTCAGTTGGTGCCTCCAAAAACATCCAAAAATACAGTTAGAAGCTTTTCTACTTTGAAACCAGCTTTAACCTTTAGAGAAATTCCAACTGCATTGTTGTCTATGTCATGACACAATTATTTTAAGTGCCAAGTATTTTATAAGAATTGTAATTTTCTCTGCCTTATGTTAGAGCCATAGAATACAGTTGTAAAAAACTTAATTTCTCTTTTTAACTGGTTTCTGTGAACAAATAAAATCAGGGTTTTAAAAAGCGATCTGTTGGCAGAATGTCTGAGTAATTCTACTGATATAATCTCAATGCAGAAGTTTGTGATTAAACCATTGCCGCAGATTACATTTTTCTTAAGTAATTTGCCCACATAACCAATATGCTATCTATACAAACATATTAAAAGAAGAAATACCAATTAGGCAGGTGGGAGGAAATCCTTTTAAATGAATTAAAAAATATGTTATAAGTTTTCTTCCCGATAGTTAATCACAGCTCCCGTTGCTTTGTAAGAAGAAACCAAAAAGAAAAAAATGCTCAATGTAAACAACTCAGTTGGTTTAGGGCTTATTCATTTTGATTCTTCAAAAAAAAAAAAAAAATAATTATTTGAGCAATGTTTCCACAATGAAAGAGACAAACCTTCTCAGTGCCACTGATGTCACAGGAAATCCCTTTCAGGACCAGGTCCAGTTCATGTCTGTAGCGGACCTTGTAGTCTACAAACTGCAGGTTTCCTACTTCAGGCCACTTCTCTGAAGGCCGATGCTGAGTCACCCAGGGAGCCTGAAGAAGAACAGGTGATGATCTCAATGTCTTGTCCTGAAAAACTGTCTAAGCATTCTTTCTGGTACGATGATGTCAACAGAGTGACAGATAAAAGACATATGTCAATGCAGGAGCCAAGACATTAGTTGGGCCTCTAGGTGTCACTTGTATGTTAGAAAATACATGTAAAAAGCTTGAGCTGTTTTTTTGACTGTTTCACTGCATCATGATTGACAGTGTGAGCTAAACTTGAACAAAAACTACTTATTAGTAAGAGATAAAGTCTTGAAGTAACCAGATAAAGCCATCTGAATTCATTGAACTTTGCTAAGACAAGATGGATTCATTGATCAAATTGTATATGCACAACTTCACTTATTGAAAAACTTTTGAGTGCAGGCATACTCAAAGTTTGCCTGCACTCTGTCTGTAGTGGCTCTACAGGTAGAGCCACTACAATCAAAAACACCACCAGCTAAATGAGCTTAAGAAGAAGATTTTTGCACAGAAAACTCAAAACTTTCAACAAAAAAAATGCTAAATATTTTCAACCAACTTGATAGAAATAGATTTCAGCAAACAGAGAACAGATGTGAATCTAATGTTGGCAAACTGTAAAAAGAACAGCATACCTCATTCTCAAGCTCGGAGTATTCACTCACTCTTTCTACGGCTACAATATTAGTCTCCAGCTGTGAGGTTATGTTAACCACAAAGTGGAGGGTTAGAGTTACCTGAAAACCACAACAAGACACAGAAAGTCAATTAAGGTGTTTTGGGTTATTTATAATACTGTTATTCTTGTGCAATATATTTTGCTCTCTGATCGAGATCAATGTGACTCACATTGAGTGCATATGATATTGAGAGGCCAACGAGGCCACTGTCAATGGAGTTTCTGGAAATGACAGCAAATACAGCAGCAAAAAACACCACAAGGTTTCCGAGAAACTGCAGGCGGATGGCCAGCCATCTGTTGAGCAAACAAACACTACCTTTAAACATAAACACAAGTGTATGCAAATATCCCTGTCTGAGCCCTATATAGGGTGAAAGTGGGAATACAATATTTGCTTACCACATTTTTAAACTAATTATAGGTTTTCTTATATTAAGATGTAAAGTGGGTGCAATATTTGTGATATCTCATATTCAACTTGAAGTCTGCACACAGAAATCTAATCAAGTGATAAAATGGGCAGACTCACATGTGTATGGGTATTTTTGGAACAGGTTCCACCGTGGAGAACCCAGAGAAATACTTGAAGTTGACACAAAAACGCAAAGACTGAGTAGAGCCAACACAAGGTACAGCAGAAGGGTTGGTTTAGGGTAGGGCTAACTCTAAGTTATAGACTTGGAAGTGTCATAGGAGCCAAAAGTGGCAACATTTCTGTAGGCCCCATTTGGCAACCCATACACAAGTTCCATGTTTTTGATTTATGGGATGAGTGGACGTTTGTTTTGCTTACTGCTCCAGTTAAAAGCCACCAAATTCCATGATGTGTCCAAGCAAACATGTGCTATGTTACTGTACAATCAGATAGACTTAAGAATCATAGTTTGGTTGTGTTTGCGGGTCCCCTTCCATGCTGACCTGTTTGTTATGATCCTTGAATAGATAGTTTTCAAGTTTTCATTGATGGTTACTTCATTGTGTTTCATAAATCGTTCCTGATGGTTGTAGGCTCTTATCACGGACAGACCTGACATGGTCTCACCAAAGTGGGAATATATAGGAGAGCGAGAGACTGACTCCAGGCGACGCAGCTGTCGTGAAGTTGGTATGTAGAATCGCTGGAAGAGAATGGAGGAAAGAAATTGTAATACGTTAACACAGACACTCTTTGGTACTACCACGAGACTTAAGTCACTTCAATCCAACTCAAAGTTTCAAAGTTGTGTTAAAATTTAAGTGATAGAAAATGCTGAAACTTGTATATTATAACTCACTTGTACAAAGAAGTAGATCGCAGCCAGAGGAATGATGACAATGATGAAGAGAGGAGTGGAAAGACAGAGGAAAACCATTGTTCCCAGAATGCCCAGCAGATGCGTGATCCAGGAGCTGAACAATTGTGGAATGACTTCATCTATTGTGAATATGTCCTGCAAGAAGAGCAAAATAAACAGTTTTTAAAGCACAAAGTTATTAACAAATAACAGTTTAAAACTGTGAAAATATCTAATAATAAATATCCATTCTTTTTTTCCAAATAACATGTTTTAAAAAATCTCATACAACTAATAAAGAAATATGGACAACCCCACCTTTGCGAAGCGGTTGAGGACTCTTCCAAGTGGTGTAGTGTCAAAGAAAACCATGGGGACTCGAAGGACATTGTTAAGTAGTTTTGAATGCAGAACACGAGATGCGTTGACTGCAGCATTGGTCAGGAGCAGAGTGCCAAGGAAGAGAAACAGACCTGAAATAAAATAGAAAACAATACAAAGTTGTCCATGGACAAATCCCTTTCATTTTGCACAAAATGATGTTTTCAACTGTTAAAATTAAAGACAACAATGATCAATACATTAAAAGGAATCAAATACTTTGACTTAAAAACTTCCATAATGTTACAGGATTTTTTTTTAAATCATAGAAAAATTAATCCGCGACGTCATAGCAACAGCCAATTGTCCAATGGTGTTACTTTTGGTTGAGTAGCAGGGTTAAGAAGGGAAAGACAGAATGTTGCTGTTCCTTCTCCAGTTTCAGCCTGAAGCACCTCCCTGAGGGTGAAAGCTGGTGATGCTTAGACAGGACATTGGCTAGCCTCCCAGTGTCTGGAAAACCTCTCCAATAATTTGTTATACACAGGAGTTCATGGTTGGCTCATGGACTGAAAGACGCCAAGATTTTGTTCTTCAAAACAGGTGGGTAGTAAACCCACCCGTACATTTGAGCTTAAATAATAATAAATCAAACTCTTGATCACTGGAAAATAGAAAATGTTACAGGATTTTTTTTTTAAATCATAGAAAAATTAATCCGTGATGTCATAGCAACAGCCAATTGTACAAATTGCAAGCAAGGAAACCTTGAACGTACTAGGGAGTTTTAGCTGTCTGTGGTCCAAAATGCAGTTTAAACATATAAAAGGCAGCCAGTAAACCAGTATTAGAACACAGCACACATTTTACTGTTACTGTAACTTTGCAAGACAATATTATGTGTTATGTGACATAATTTGGAACAAAAAGAACATAAGAACTGTTTAATTACCCTGAGTCATTCCAAGAGCACCAAATACCCCCACCCTGGTGTCTCTCTTCATGGGAGAGTATGTCTGGTTATAATGCTCCACTGCATCATTGGTCCAGTCACTCAGCCACAGGTTTTGACCAATAAAGGCAACATTCTGGATGATATAAATGAAGAGGGCCCAAAAGGCGTATCCCCAGCCCATGGCTTGTAAGTACTGGAGCCAGACTGAGAATTTAACCTGGATGTCAAACAGAAAACAAACACCAGGGAAATGCTTTTAAATTGTCTACCTCTAAAGCAAAGTGTTGTGAAAAGCATGTTTCTTTTTTTTTGTTTGTTTTGTTTTTATCAAAGTCCAATGACACTTAAAGAAGGATGGAACCTTCTGTAAGTGAGATAAGTTAGTTAAATACGATGTCTTTTTATGTGTTGGTTTAATGCATTGACATGCAAGTTTATAGATTTCTGCTCCCTCCTCTTCTCTTTTTCTTTTCTCTCACACACTCCAATTTCCGACAGTAAAAAACACTGAAGACATGTTTTATTTGCCTCACTTCTGAATCTAGGCTTAAACACATGGTCTGGTTGTATGACCCATTGTTTTCCTAAGCTTGGATCTTTTCAGGAAGGCGCGCCCTTCCGAATTCTCTGGTGGTGCCTTGATTATTTTCTCTCGCTCTTTTTTACTAAAAGAAACTTCAGCTCTATTAATAATACCACTAGTAACAAATTATTCCTCATAATTATTGATAGTTACATAAGCTAAGCATTGAATACAAACATTGAATATGGACGTTAGGAGGCTAATGTTTCAGACCTCAAATGCTAATTCAGAAATATGTTCCCTCCAGAAAATCAGACCTGCATTTAAAAATGTCAATAAATCAACAAATTGCAAAATAAGTCATCAGTGTTATGGACTGAAACTGGGGTTGCTCTTTTACAGACATTTATATTGATTAGCAGACTCTATCTCCAATGGTGTCTCTCATTCTTGTTTGCGTGCTCCTTCAATCTGGTCAGAGGCATTGCAAGGAGAAGAAGGTTAGACTGTGTAAGTATGAAGCTGTGGTAGTTATTATAATACATATTGATTTTTATTAATTTCCAGGAAATGGGCAGGAAAATATAACTGCATGTCACTGATACAGAACATTGGACAGTATCAGTATATGAGTATACACTGGAAACGTGTTCTCTAGGATCTATAAGGATTTTACTAAAGTGTAACTCAATGAGTTAATGATTTGAATGTCCTGCTAGTAGCATGTCTTAGAACATGACATTCGAAGAAGGGTTTAGGAAATACATCTCAGCCAGACAGACAATCTGGTAAGAAACATGGACTCATGCTGGTCCTTATATGTAGCACAGTCTAGTAAATTTGATGAGCTTATGATCTGATTTGCTGAAGGTCAAAGGTTAGCAGTAGAAAGGCCAAACTATGCCTACAAGCCAATGTGATTGGCATCATTAGGAGCTCAGAAAAGGTGCAGCAGATGTAAGGGCAGAAACTGAAAATGACAAACACCCTGGGAGTACGACAGAATGAGGCTGATAAAAAACATATACCTGTCCCGTTTCCATAGTCTCCTTCTCAATTAGCCTCTGACCTTTCTTTGTGTTTTCTGGGGATTTTAAATTGCTGTTTTTTCTTAATCTGAAACTACAGACAGCACAGAGCAGAAGAGAGGAGAAATGAAAGGAATAAATCATAAAGAGCACCGGCTGAAATACTATAGCAAAGCTTTGAGCAGAAAATAAGTATTTGTTTTTCTTTTTTGGAATTATCCTTTTTACACCACCATGCAGTTCCAGAACAACTCTCCCCCCATTCTATATATTGTGGGGATCACATTATATATATTATATCACATTTATATATTGTGCCTATAAAATATACTGTATTTAGGCACAATATATACCGATATATTGTGAAATGCCTATAAAAATATTAACCTCCTTTGGATGGTTCAACACCTTATTGCTTTGTAAATAAAATAATGCTAAATATGACTTGATATGTAGTACAAACAATAAAACAAAGTACTCTTTAATCTCAATATAAAAAGTGATTTAAATATTTCAGTGAAAAAAACAATAATTTAAATCGACTGATCAAATTCAACAGAAGTTGAGCTAACAAGTGTGAGCAGCATCATCCCACAATGTGAAATGGAGATCACCTGAGCAGTTGATATGTGTGCCTGGTTCATCAATATTCCTGCTACATTTATAACATGAAGACAAAAGAAGAGTCTGAACAAATCAGATAAAAAGATCACTGAAAATTAGAATTAGGAGATGGATGCAGAGATAGGAGACGAAACAATTTAGCTATTTTGATAATCATACTACATGCTATGTTTGGTAAACACCAAAGACTGAACTGTTCTGTAGAGAATAATTAATAATTTCTAGATGTGCCAGCCTGATGAAGAAGACCCATACAGACTTGATGTGTGGCTGCTGAAATACTGGAGGTGAATATTTTAATATGGATATACTTCATTACACTTTATTTATTTATCATATATGATTTTATTCTCAGAGTTATTGATTGCAATGAAGCTTAACATGAGATATACCATCACTCCGTTTGATATAAACTAAGCTAAATAAAAATTTACAGTGGGGACAGTCATTCTCAGCTTTTGTACAGTACAGTTAAATCAAACCTGCTTCTGTTTCCTCTCTGGCTCCGTCGGACGCTGTTTTCCCTCCTCAGCATGAGAGAAACAGCGTCCGCCAAAGGATCGTCTGACTGGTTGCCCTCTGAGTCAGAGATGAAGTCTTCTTTATCGTGACATCCATCTAAAAAGATAGTGATAAAGATTAATCTTTCGTCTAACATTTCTTATATTGAATGGGAATTCACATGATTACCTTCTGAACTTGTCTGATTACTTTGCTCTGTGCCGTATGCGTCTAAAAATTCGGAGAAAGCTCCTTTGCTGGCACGGAGGCTCTGGTAGGATCCCACCTCAGAAACCTGTCCATTCACCAAAACTACAACTTCATCTACACAAGGCAGGAAACTAACTCCATGAGTCACCAGGATACGAGTCTGCAAAATAGTAAAAAAAAAGAAAAAAAAAAAAAAAAAGCTCAGGATTATTAGGTCTTTATGGGGATTTAATCAAACCCATTTAGATTCCAACTTTACTGAAATTCTGGGGAGGGTTTTTCAACCTATCCAACAAGATCTTGTCCATGCTTTTATCCAACACATTAATTCTGCACATACAAACCTTGTCTTTCAGAAGTCCATTGGGTCCAATAACTTTATCAAATAGATGCTTTCCCACATGAGAGTCAACAGCAGACAGGGGGTCATCTAGTAGAAAAATATCAGCCTGACTGTAAGCTGCTCTGGCCAAGCTGACACGCTGTTTCTGACCACCTGAGAGATTGATACCCTACAAATACAAATCAAATGTATGACATTTACCAAAACATTTCATGCAAACAATCCTAACATTGTTTAAATTCAAAATTTTGAATTCTTAAACCTACCTTTTCTCCGATCTCAGTGAGATCTCCTGCAGACAGCAACTTGAGGTCGGGGTCCAGAGCACATGCCTCCAGTACGTCTTCGAACCTTTGCTCTTCATAGGGAGAGCCGAACAAGATGTTATCACGGAGAGTGGCATTTTGGATCCAGGCTTGCTGTGGTACAAATGCAAAAGAGCCCTGGACGAAAATACAAAAGATCCAGTAACCATTCTTTTATTTTAAAAGCTATGCCAAAGGAAATTTAGAGCTTAGAGTTCTCTATGACTTTCACAGGTTTACTTTGTCTAATGAGTGTCAACTGTGTGTATTTTCTGAAAATAAATGTGGTTCAGCCTGTTTTAATTATGGACATGGCTGTTAATGAGACATGTGTATCATACTTTTTTTTTATTTATTTATAATAAGTAGAACCACACATTGTTATTTCCTTGGCTATGTGGCCAGGATTGTCAGACTGCTATCTGAGCACAGCGGTGATTATTAATTTGAGTTGTAATATTCTTAGAAATATCTCAGTCCATTTTTTTCCTAATCAACACTGACAGCAGCCCAGGTAGTACTAATGGTATCTTTAGAAAAACAAGAGCAATAGTACATTTTTTAGAAATCTGCCAAGTATCGTTTTAAACTAGTTTTTTTTGTTTTGTTTGTTTTTGTTTTTTAAATTGTCACTATTTTATACCCTAAATAATGCATAAAAACATATTACTTGAATGTTAATGAAGCCTTTGGTCCTGTGCATTTCTCCCAGGAGCGCCGACAGGAGCGAGGACTTCCCAGAGCCCACAGCTCCTACTACAGCTACCAGCCCACCAGGCTTAATGTCTAGCGACACACTGGGAAACAAAGGCAAAAGTAAAATGAAAAATACAGTGGCTTTAAAAGACAATTTTGTGGCCACAGACTGTAAGATACTTAAGGACAGCTATGAACTCAATACAAGAGACATACCTTTTAAGAAGAGGTTCAGAGTCTTTTTCCCATGCGAAAGAACCATCACATATGCTGACAGCAGAGTCTTGGAAAAGAAAACACATTAAAACGAATCACCCCATCAGATTCCTGACCGTAGGTGAGACCATCCTTTATTTCCATGCATAGTATGATTACAAAACAACTAGGTGCCTCCAGATTAGGCAGCTACATTTATTTATTTTCTATTGGGGCCTGCGATAGCAATGCCTGCTGAATGGAGTAAATCATTGTTGTTCAATACACTAGTGATAACACACATGCTCTTCAAAGCATTTTAACTTACACACTGAGGTTTGCATACCGAATGAAGTAAGTCACTTGCTAGTAGTAGTCCTCATGCTACACACATCATTAAGCTTACGTTAGCATTTTAGCTAATGTTAGCCTACCCGCTGCTGTTTGCATACTACGTGAAGTATGTTAGAGATCAACATGCTACTGACAACATTTTAGCTAATTTTGACTTTTATAATAATGTTTGCATATTGAATGGAGTAAGCTATTGTTAGTCAATAGGGATTTTCCACATTTTAATAGTAGGAGTTAAAGGGTTCTGTATGGTGGAGCTGAACTTGCAAAATCAGTTCTCATTGTCGCTGATGCGTGATGAAAATTGCGTTGTTTTGTTCTCAGCCTCATGTCTTCCATTCCTTCTTGTTACAAGTCCCCTGATGAGCTTTTTGCCCTGCTCTCCATGCAAATATTTTGTGTGATTGGTCTGACTTTCATGGGTGTGCTCATTCAGAAAACAGCGCAACGCAACTTCCATAAGGCATTTTTCGGACTATCTGTCAGAATACCAGTTTTTCCATCAAAGAACAAATTTTGAGGAGCAAATTTTATGTAGAAGCTAAACCTAACATACTGAATCAACACTCAGATGTGGGGTGTCAGAAGCCAAATGAGCCTACCTTGATAAAACAGCTAAATAGATTTCCTATAGATAGTGATCAGCGTAAGATTCAGCATGCTTAGGAATCTCAGTTCCCACTGGATTGAGAGCTGGTTAAGTGTCAACCGCTCAGATGAGAGAGTTAATTTGGAGGGGCATAAAGTATTATGAAAAGTATAATACTTTATAATACTAACTTACTTGTTAGTAAGTTAACAAATAAATGGTTAACTTACTAAAACTAGGGTCATGACGCACAATGTTGCTCTCAAGATCATCTCCTCCCAGAAACTTCTCCAGTCTCTTCTTAGACACCGTTGTCTGACGTGTGACATGAACAGGTAATTATAGTTTTCATTACAGCTCTGACTTGTGTCCATGCTGCATTTAAAACAGTATTTACCTGCACAATGGAAGCTATGAGCATAGGAAGCATGCTTAGTGGCTGCCGTAGAATGTTGAATAGAGAGATTGAAGTGAAGGCTTTCTCAGCAGTTAATATGTTTTCTGAGCTCACAGCAACAAACACAGCAAATGTGGCCAAAGAAACCTGCCAAAACCCACAAGCCATGTTAGCATCAAGGACCTTCATGGGCTTTTACTAACTTAGCAAATCTTTAAGATGACTCACTAGAGTGGGGGCACAGTTGGAGATAAAGTTGGAGAAAGATGTGAGATAGGCAAACTTCCTCATCACCTTCAGTTCTTCTCCTCTAATATCTTCAACTTGAGTCTGGAAGGACGGCTCCCACGCAAACAGTTTCAGAGTCTGGTAAGAAATGAAGGACAAAGTCGGAAACATGGATGTTGAATTGGACCCACTCATATTATACCGAAATATCTAAATATGTCAGAAAGTATCTGATCATTATCAGAAGAGGGGATTACCTTGATTCCGTTCAGTATTTCATTCATTATGTTTAGTCTCTTGTCTTTAGACTTCATGTTTTCTCTCTGACAGCAAATATAATGCATTTCATTATTAATCGCATGTAGCAAATATCAAAAATAGAGAAACTCTAATACCTTAAATAAAGATGCAATAAAAATAAGTTGTTGGAAGATTATCAACACCTGTCAAAGTGCTTACAAAATAAATACCTAAGAATCAGACCTGAGAAAGATCATGAACAAGGTGGACACCTGCAAATAGCTACAGGGCAAGTATCAAAAGATTAAAAAAAAAAAAGTCTAGCCTTTCCAGACTGACATAAATCAATTAGATTGCTACTTACCTGCTCTTAAATTTTCAAAGATTGGAGCAAGATGTCATGCATTTAAGACATGCTTCATTTTAGTGACTGATTCTCTTTGTGCTAAAGAGAAGGAATCCACCATCTTGTTTTTACATTTTGAAAGCAATTGTATCTATATCTAATTTTTTTTTTTTCAATCTTAAAACACAATTTTAACAAAAAATATGCAACTGTTGTCACGCAAGCCACATTTGAAAGGTGCATGAAGAACTTATTTATAATTCCAGTGACCTGAATTTTTTTGGCCTGGTTGGCTAACAGTCCATTGACCGGCACCATTAGCAGCATTACTGCAACCCCTGCTAATGTTGAAGGTCCCAACTCCATCCACAAGAAAACGACGGACACCATGATCTGCAGAGGGCAGGACCACAGCAGGTGGATGAAGTTGGTCACGTCGTTGAAGCGCTGGGCGTCTGCTGACATGAGGTTCACAGTTTCTCCGACTGTTGACTCTTTGCGGTTGTCATTAGACATCACCAACGCCTTTGAAAGAAGATGGAGAAGAAAAATGACGGAAAGAGGGAAACAAAATAACAATGTTCAAAGCTGAATAAGATGAAAGTCTAAGCTATTAGTTAAAGCTGCATTTGGAAGTCATATATATATCTGTAGACAAAAGGGCTGAATTTAAAGCCAACAGTTTCATAGCTACAAAATACAGTAAACTGCATCAATAAAGTAAATGAAAAATGTTGTCTATGTTTTGGGAGTCTTTTTAATAAATGACAAAATGATTTACTAAATCAAAGTTTTAGCTTAATTAAATTGCATAAAGGGGTTGTTGTGACGTCTTCTCTACTGCTACCTTCTTGTACACAGCAGCCATAAGGGCAGCTCGAACCTTCATCCCCAGAACAAAGCATCGCCACACATACTGCTGCAAGACCAACGTTTGTAGAAGAGCCACCACCAGCAGCAGCACGGCATACAAATACCCTTCCCAGGCATAGCTGGATTTGTCCTGAGTGAAGGAGATCATCAACCTGAGTAAGAGAATAAAAGATTAACCATCATATATGATGATGATATGACACTCAGAATGTTCTAGGTGATCCTATGCTGGAGTGTTTTCCTCACTTACAAATTAGATTCTGTTTACTTTCTTCTCAAGCTGTCCTGTTATCAGTGGATGTCTCAACTAATCAATGAGGAGTAAACAGTTAAACTATGCATGTTTAGACATTCACAAGGTCAGACTGGATCAAATTTTATGTCAAATTTCTCTGAGCGTATTGAAATTGAAAACCTGTTTGTATGGGGATTTAAATAGATTAAGTGGAAGTGAAAAAAACAACAACAGCACTGGTAAGTCAAACTAGATGCTACTGATTCATTTTATTTTACTTTTGTTAGCAGAGCAGTTTAGCTACCTACATAAAACCAATAAACTGTTGTTTATTCCTGCAAATCTAACTTACTTCAGGAGTTGAGGACTGACAAAAGCCAGAAGATCCTGAAGAATTTTGAATAAGGCAGATTCAATCAGGAGCCATTTAAATGTCTTGTAGATGGTGGTAACCAGCCATGAATTTGGATAATTTGTGTCCTCCTTCTTCTTATGTTCATCTTCTTTCTTTCCTTTTTCCTCCTGATTTAAAATATGTAAGCATATTCTTTAGGAACATAAAAGCATTGGGACCACCTGGAACAGAATCGGTGTTGTTGTCGAAAATACAATTATTGGGGATTAAAGACCTGGACAGGTTATCTGGTGTATTTAAAGGTTCTCACCATCATCAGTACATCCTGACTCACACCTTTTCCCAGACCGTTGCTTTGAGAAGGTGCTTCCATAGACTTGCCTCGATTTTCGATCAGTTTATCCTTCAGGTGTTTTTGAAGTCGGATCCGAGCTTTACCCAACTCAAACTGCATGTGATGGTTGAAACGCTGGCTGATGTAAGAGGTGCTGTCCACCTCGCTCAGCTCCCACATGTCCTCCTGAACCAGAGGGTTTTTGTAGCCTTTCACCACCATGCTGGAAAAGTATCTAGAAATCTTAGATTATGCAAAAAAAAAAAGGTTTGCTAGAGGTTTTTGGTTGTGGTTGTGAATTTACCTATTGAACCAGTTAAAAGTGATTCTGCTCAAAAATGTTGAACCAGCCCCTGGATTCTGTAACACAAACAACAAATACGTAAATTGATGCTAAGGATATTAGATGAGGTTTGTTTTGTGGTATTTCTGTGTGACTTTGACTATTTCAAAGTAAAATCAAAAAGAACAAAATTCACCTTTTTCACAAGTTCCTTTGTCTCTGGAGAGATGTCAGCCAAAGTGGAGAGAATGAGTGCTATCATCTCCAGACCAAAGGAAATGTAGAAAAGAGAGAAACGAGGAACATCTCTGACCTCTCCCTGGGAGTAAAGATGTTAAAGGGTAAGACAGATGTTGTATTTAATATTTAATTTAAATATAAACCCATTGCTGATCTGTGGTTTCTCATACCAGCCTAAGAGCTTCCCGTAGGAGGGTCTGGAAAGGGAAAATGTCACAGA
>CAEFZX010014520.1:0-29920 GCA_903066825.1 Alfaro cultratus | reverse complement strand
AAGTAAAGTACAGATACACGAAAATTGTACTTAAGTACAGTAACGAAGTATTTGTACTTCGTTACTTCACAACACTGCTCTATCCATCCATGTATTGCAGCTATTTACAGTCTGTATGGAGCTAAATTGAAGAACACAATCTTTTAACATCTCTGCTTCCTGATGACCTTCCTATTATTTCTCACTCTACCTCTGTAGTTGCTGGTGGAGCCTAGATGAGGTCAGTTACTGGTTTGGTAGCAGTGTTCAAAACATTTTTAATTTTTTCTGGTACCCGACTTTATACATGTTAGGTAGCCATCTGGCAAAAGAAAAGTTTCATCCAGTAAATGAGTCACCCTCCTTGACAACTGACCAATGGTTGGAAGAAATTGGCATGTGACGCCAATAAGTAATATCTACTAACTAGAGTTTGCTCAACGTTATTTTGGTTTGATCAGGAGAGGTGTCCCATTTTGATCACCCAAACAGAAATCAAAATGAGTGTAGGGTGTTATTTGAAATCTTCATAATAAAAGTCTAATCCAATACTACCAGGGATTTGAATATGTTTATGATAATTTATCAATATATTTGTCCAACATGTCTGTCAAGCAAAATAAACTGATACAAAACAGCTGAAACTGTCTGCAGATAGGAAAAAGAAGCATAAAATAATTAAATCTTATGAATTTGTGATTGGGCAAATTGATCTGCAGCTAAATTTAAATTAAACCGTGATTGTATTGTGAGGAGGTCAAAGAACTAATAAACACAGTTTGTGTTGTGGATAACACAATAATTACATATAAGAATAAGTAAAAAATACAAATGGATAAACGAAATACAATAATCTAAAAAGTCAAGTTAAAATGTGAAATAAAACAATTTAAAATTAAGTTTAAGTAAAATTAATAGCATGCCTAAACAGATGCAACAAACTCAAGATTTTGCACCACATGTTAAAACATTGGTTGTCAAAATAAACTTTAGACGTTAGACTAAATAAATTTTTGTTTTTAAATGGACCGACATTATTATTCCACTTATTTTGCTTTGTGTTTAATAGAGAATATTTATATATGCAAGACTAGGTCAGCTGGTGTTTTTAGAAACCAAAATTAAGAACCTTAAAATCTGTTCAGCATTACATTCACAGTATATCCTGTCAATAGCAACCAGAAAATGGCAAATGTTGTAATTCAGATAGTTAAAGCACTATATTAAGGATAGTTTTTCAAATAGATAAGAAAGAACGATTGTCAATTTTCTGTATTTGTGGCGAAATCAATAGGAATGCAGAATGAAGGTATTTTTGTAGCATACAATTGATCTTTGAAGTAATATTAAAATCTCATTCCGTCTCATTGTTGTGAACTCAATATTGTGTCTCGTCTTGTGAGTTAACATCAATAAGAATCAAATATAGCACCGACATTTTTCAGTTTTGAAGTACTCACTGCCAGTATTTGGAGATGAATTCTGTTTGGGGTTTACTGCCAATCCTTAACACTTTTAGATTTTTCCTTATTGAAAACAAATGTCATCAACGACTGCATTTCTGTAACACAGTTAAGAAGTGCATTCATCAATCATTCATTATTGGTCGTTTTGGAGTCAGTTGTAAAGACTATAGAATTTCTTTGGTTGTTCTGGGACAAACAGGACGAACCCAGCAAAGAGCCCTGGGACTCTACTGCGTCTAGATGTGTTATTTCGTCTCCTGAGTTGTTTTACACCGGGGGAGCACAGCTAGAGGAGCGAGCAGAGAAGAGAGATTAGATGAACTCTTGTCGGATGAGGGTAAATACTGATTGGCTTCCATATTCCCCACTGGCCTCACAGAGCAGGTGGCCTCCATTTGCATTCTCCTTCCTCTCCTTTGTTCGTTTATATATTACAATGGCTGCAGGTGGAGATGAGATGACTGTCAAATCTGCCTAATGTTATTCTGCGTTTCTTTAGCATGCTCTGGCGTACGCATGAATCACAAAAACACAGCAAAAAGGGAATTGTTTATAGAGCGTTGTCCAGCTTATTACTGCTCAACGATAACCTCCATCCATACATCCATGCACTGTTTGGCAGGGGCCCTAAACAGCAGTAGTTTGTGCAAAGTGATGGAACGCAGACATTAAAATTCGATCTCTTGCATCAGTACATTCAGCGCTGGTCAGAATGGCAACTATAAATTGCTGGCCATTATTTTCCATTACCCACACTGACACCCACGGCCCCATCATTTCTTTCCATTTTTTAAGCCCCCTCCGCCCCACTCTAACCACCACCACCTCTTTGTCACAGTTGCACCACATTTCCAGAGCCGTTTCATTTTTAAATTGTCCCCCAAAATACGATAACAACGCAGTCTAGCAAATCTCGGGACAGAGGCGATCTTATTAATAGCTGAGCCACGATAACAGAAACTGTCCAGGTCCTCAGTTGTTATCGCCATCTTCAGGCACATCCTTTGCAGCGCCTTGAGAGGGGAACGCGCTCAGCGGGTGCAAAGGGGGCAACAACTTGGCGGCATGTCGATGGTATGCTGAGCAAGAGTAACGCCTTGAATCCTAAACGGAGGGGAAATATTCCTCTGTCAGGGATCTGATGGTAGACAAAATAACTAATACAGCACAATTATGAATGAATCTGTATGTTGAGCTTCTGATGTTTTTGTTGGAATGATTGGACTGCAGAAGCATTGACTAGGTATAAGTTTGAATTTGTTGTAGATATTGTCTTCTCCTGATAAATATGTACAGCCATTTTTAGCCATCCTGGTATATTTATGGGTGGATATTTGACCCCTCCTCTTAGTTGAATTAGTAGAGTTTATTTTAATTATTTAATTTATTGGAACAGACCTATCTTTTTGTAATAGTCTGGGAATTTTCAAGGTAAGAGACTGGGAAGGCCATTCGAGGAACTTTTGTGACTCTCTTTTTATCAATCCCAAAACCAGTTTTTGATCTGTGTTGGCAATCATTTTGTTTGAACCTCACTGTTCAAGTTTCCACCATGTTGCTCTTAATTTAAAGTGCAGTCCCGACCACTTTGTCATCTGCTAGTGCCACTGGGACCGCGTAGAAGGAACTTTAATTCCTCTGACAGCCTCTAACGTATTTTACCTTGACAATAATGGTTGCTGCAACTTAGTTTTGGAACAGAGCTCGAGTATCAGCAATTTCCAGTTAATTGGTTTGAACTTTAGATGATCTTGATCTTGGAAAACAAAATCCTAATTGGTTTTGTTTAAAGTCCATGTAGCTATAGACCTCTACAAAAATTTAATAAATAAATGTCAAGAACTCGCACTGACGTGTGAACATTTAAACCAATTGCATCTGGAGCTGTTACTAATGGTTCCACAACTCTAATTATTTGATCTTCAGAGTTCCTTCAGCAGTTCAAATAAGTCATTATAAGCACCAAATTAATATGACATTCATGTCCATGTTTGGTGTTTGCATTTTTCTGACTCCAACTGGAAAAGTTAGGGTTCCACAGGAAATTAGTAGCTGGCACAAAGGAATGTTGTTTATGCAAGATTTAATAAGAGGAAATAAGAATTAACAGGGGAAAAGCTAAATTGGATTTAATTATCTAGAACTGGATTTCACAACCATAGCCTACAGATTAAGCAGGAAATGTGGGGAGAATACAAAGCGACGTTCTGGTCAGCTGCCAGCCAACATCAGGGATAACAGATGCACAACACGAGCAGCAGATATGACACTGTTATCATTTGCTCATTTTGCAAAATAATGGCAGCTCTCCCAAAGCAGGCAAACGCTGGCAGGAATACAGTCGACGAGCTCGTTGTAGCACCTCCACCTGATGAGTTGAAACAGGAGCTGGCTTGGCTGGTGATGAACTCCGTCCACACAGAACGAAGGTATCTCTTGTTTTGCCGAACGCCGAGTTCAAAAGGGCGGAAGAGTGAACTGAATCGGCGAAGGCAATCTCGCTGCTGAGCTTTTGTTTTGACAGAAACAAATTGTTGTGACACTGCAGAAGCTCCTTCTCTTAGTTCTTAATGAGTTTATAGGTAATCAATATGCTTTCCTTGTTTGCTGACATGTGACCCAGGAGGAGGTCCTGTGGATGGTGTAGTCGACTGGGTCAGTGAGGGTTGGAAGTCATTTGCTCATATTGAGACATTTAGGATTCCCTGTTTTTATGCAAGGGGGAGGAAGCCAGGAAATCAAATCTGTGTGAAGCCTCAGCCCTCCGTGGAGCCTGCAAAGGAGGATCACAATAGTGAAGCATATACATTTTACAATTGCATTAAAAACTAAATTTTATACACAGCCTTGAGATTGTGAAGCTAAAATCCTTGCACTATGCCACTCCTAAACCAAAGTACGAAATGTTTAAGGAGAGAAAGAATTTGACTTTTGGATCATTTTATAATGTTTTATGTTGCTCTTGCCATAGATTTTTCTTTCTCTTAACTTTTCATTAATACAATTCTTGTGGAGGAGAATGCCTGTCTGGTTTACAACTGTGAAGTCTGGAGCTTTCCTTCCTGACTTTATAATATATGTTTTTTTTTACATTGGTCCAATTTAATATTCTAAATGTTGGAGTTTTGATAGCTGAAAAGCCGATGTAATTATTTGACATAAACAATTGAAAGACATCGTTCGGATAATGAGTCTATCCTATCTATATTCTTTCTCTCTGGAAATAAATTTTTCTTGTGCATCAAAGCTTGTTAGTGTAATTCTCCTTGCATGATGGATTCTGGCCTCCCGTTGTGGGTCAAAGCACTTGACCTCACCCTTTCTGAAGACTTACTGTCCCCCACTCCGGCCATGATTTTTATTCAGCACCATTGAGTAACAGCAGCGGGTGTTTGACCCGGATCGATGCTGCTCTGCCAAGGCGGATTTTATTGAGAGACCCGCAGCCCATTGAGAAACACGGATCGAGGGTGCCGGATGTTTTCTGATTCATGCTGCTACCGTATCACTATATTCAACAGTCAAATCACTCTGATGAAACTGGGTTTTCTTCTCTGAAAACTGTGACTCAATGGAGCTGGCAGGGTGCAATAGAGCTGCGTTGCCATCCTCAAATAAAAGGAAAACAACATTGAGTCTTTCTATTATGGGTCGCCCCACACAAACATACCCTCTTCATTCAAGGCCCTCTTTTAGCCCCACACAAAGGGGGACAAAGGAGGGAGAGACTGGCATATCGGGCAAATGAAAAACAATTGGGCCAGGTGCCAAACTTAAATCAAGCGTGCAAGCTCAATAAAGCACACTGCATCGATTTGGAGTTATTCATTATTTGTTGTGGATGTAGAGAAAGTTCCCTGGAAAATGATTCTGCCGTGCAGCTCACAGTCTGAAATAAATGGTTTGACAGCTCATCGATGACCATAGAATATGATAGTAAATAGCCTGATATGGATTTATTTCCCAGTGACCCTCACTCACTCTCTCCCTCCTCCTTAAAGCAAGACCAAGCACTCTCCTGTGTATTGGATTTCTTTTTCTTTTTCCTTTTTTGTCCAGCCTACTTTCAATTGTGAAAATGAGGATTTATTTTGCCCCCGCTGGTTGGCTTGAGAGAATGGATATACATCACATGGTGTTTAATATCTCTCGTGACAACAAACAGCCTTGCAAAAGCGGTAATATACAAGCAGCCAGCATCTCAAAATGCAGAAATGGCAGCTTTGTTTACTGCATTCAGAATAAATGGCTGAGGCCCCGCTGTCACTCACAGATGGCACTTCCTCTGAGGAGGGAGGAAGACACACACACACATGCACACGCATACAACAAAAAACTGCAGAGCTAGTGAATCGTGGTAATGCACTGGCATGGCAGCAGCCATTTTGCACAACCTCCGGAGGCGCTGATCGTCACAGGGAGGCGTTGGCATCGTCTTGGCACCGGCCGACTCCGGGCTGTGGAGTAGTAAGTGATAGCCAAACTGGAGCTTGTCAGGCCTGACGCTTATCACTTTTGACATCTGTCTGCACCACCTCGCTCCTCACTCCCTTCACCAGCTTGCCACATAATGCTGACCTTGGGATCTTTTTCTCAGCTGCACCGCTGCCCCAGACCTCCCGCCTGCCCTCCTCAGTCTCCGGATTTGGCACTGGTTTCATGTGCAACGGTTTGAGGCTAGCGTTTACCCTTTTAGACCTTGCCCACTGATATTGCAACACTGCTGTATTTAGATGCTTGCTCTTATCCAATTTTAGTTTGTAGCTGACAGTGTTTTTACTGTTACCCGACTTGTTGGGTAACTGCATTGCAGAAGTATTCATACCCTGTCAGCTTGCTCATATTTTGTCACCTAAATTGTAAGGAAGAAAACGAGAGATGGTTTACAATATATTTCACAACAAAGTTTTTGTATTCGCCCCCTTTGGCAGCAAAATGGCTCTAGTTCAGTCGGATTCGAAGAAAATGACCTGTTAACATAAATGTCCTGCCTTGCCTCATATTTGTCAAAGATTAGCTCTGACTGTGTGCTTAGGGTTCCCACCAACTCTGGCCGGCTTGAGTGTCCCATCTGAAGAAAGAAAAAACCCAAAGCATGATGCTGCCACCACCCTGTTTCACTAAGGGAATGTGATAAAATTCAGTGTTTTTAATTGAATTAAAGTTTAAATTGAAGAATACTATATTTATCCCAGAGGGAAATTAAATGTTGTAACTCATGTCTTCCAAGTCAAAGAGTTGTTGTCGATGGTGATGATGTGGGCAGGAAGAATGTCTGGTAGCAGTCAGTCTTCCAACAAATCTGTAGACGCATCTGACTGAATACTTGCTGCAGCAGAGACCATATTACACAGTAATTTCGAATGACACCATCAGTTGCTGCTAATCCACCTCATTTGCTTTTGTTTCTCCTCTTTAAATGTCACCAAACCTCCATTCTCAGCTCCTCTAGGATTTCTAGTTGTCTTTAAGGTATGATATTCTGGTATCAAAGTGTCAAGCAGCCCTCATTTATACCGAGATTAAATTACAAATAGGACAAGTTTATTAACTTAGTGAGTTCTAAGGAGGTTTACTTACCTGGGTTTTTATTTAGTAACTCTAAATGATACGAGTACATCCAGATGTACTCGTATTATCCCAAAAAATCTTTTCAGACTCTTTGGGTCATATTTTAACATAAAGAAGTCCTTTTTGATCCCAGTGTTGTGTCAACCTACACTGACTGGTCTTAGCAGACTGATCAATATTTAATATGTAAATATATCCTGATAACTGTCCTGCTGTTTTGTTAATAATTTGTTGAAAACAATATATATATAAGTTTTGTTTCTTTTCACAATTATACAGTACTTTGTCTTGGTCTATCAGATAAAATCCTAATAAATTACACTTTGTGTGACAAAATCTATAGTTCAGATTAAAGGTCATGAATAGTTTTGCAAATATGATTTTCTTTCACATTTCAAAATGTTTTTTTTTTTTTTTTTTACAAGTATATTCCTACTAAACTAGAATAAACCAGGCTGGAACAAGTTAAGTTACCACACACAGCCTGAGTGTTGACAGGCTGCCAAGAGATGTCAGACACGCTGCGCTGTGAGGAAGTGTCACCGTAAGCGATGTACATCGTCGTTCTTTAGGCGCCTAAAGAAAAGGTCAGTATGGCAAGCACAGGCAGACGCACGGACGTCCATATGGCATCTCAGATCAGCTTCTGTTGCAGTTCCCTCACACCCGTCTCTCTCTCTAAGCTAAGCAATCCAGAATCCCCAGTCTTGTGTTTGCACAAAGCAACTGAAGTTGAAAGCGGGCTTGTTGGACCCTGACACTTTTCAAAGTCGCAGATCAGTTTAGCTGAATAATTCCTGCGACTGAGTCACAGCTTTTATCAAAATCCACAAAAACACAACGGAGCACCTCTTTCTCCTGTTGCCTCCCGTCCTACATTATTCCGCTCTGACTCATCGGCAGCCCTCACCCCCAGGCCTCCATTACGAGGTAATTAAGCCCCTGGTTGTTTGTTTAGCTGTCTGCGTGTGTGTCCTGTATAAAACACACGAGAAAGAGGGGAGAGGGTGAGTATGTTCTGCCTACCATAAACCCACTGAAACAGCAGGACACGAAGTGGTGAGGAGGGGTCGGCTGTGCGTGTATGTGTGAGTGTGTATGCACTAATTAGGCAGGCAGACGTGTCTGTGCTTCACTGGGCAGCAGCCAGCTGGGAGCATCTGGAACCGTCTTTCATACTCGCTACACACAGTCTCTCACACACATGGAATTAGAAAAGATGTCTACCGAGCTTCAACAGGATAAAAGACAGTGGAGGTCAGGCGTGACCGGTTGTATTTAGGTCTACATACATTTGAAGTACCCGTCCCCCTGAGTTAAAGAAACTATGCCATTCCAACACTCCAAATCCCAGAAGACCTAAATACCACCAGCCAACAGGAGGGGATCTCCCTTCCCAAGAAGAACGAGAATTTAGTTTGAAAGTGAGGGCAGCATCTCATATGACCTCATAGATTAGGAGTTGGAGGCTTTAAAATAAAAATCCAAAAATCCATATCCACCTTCGCCTCTGTCTGTAGAAGTCTGTATCTCTCCAGTCCAGTTGCTGTTCCTGCGACAGTGAGGGCTGAGATGCACCGCTTTCCATCTGCATTGTCGTCAAAAGCTGTAGGGAAGGGCTGAGTAAGATAAAACTCAAACCGAGTTGGCACGCTCACTATTTCTTCTGTACGGAGAGCTCAATGAACCAGTTGAAATAGTGTTTCTCTGGGCTATTGATTAGCTGGTTAGGCCACGAAAAGCCAGGGACAACAGAGCCACTCAGCTCCCTTCCCCCTTCTTACCAAAGGATGCTTTTGTTTTGTTGCTTACTCCATTTTAATTCCCGTTTTTTTTTTTTTTTTTTTTTTTTTTTACTAAAGTATTTATTCCCCTAGTAGAAGTGGGTGATACAGATTGCATTTTATTGTGATATTTTGGTGTACCGTTGTGGTTATGATAAGTTATCCCATCAACTCTGACCAGCCTCTTTGATGAAAATCTTCCCAACAACTTAAAGTTGACACCGCCTTTCTTCACAATTCAAATTGTGTGCAGGGTAACTAACTTTTTCACAAGTTGACTCTGTTTACTAATTGGGTGACATCTGAAATTACTTGGCTGAATAACATGCACGGGACTTGATCTGATTTTTTATCACCAAAAAAAAAACAAAAAAACGATAAAAGCCACTTATAATTTACTTGTGCAATACTTTATGTTGGTCTGTCTACCAAAATCCCCCAAAAAGTTGTGTAAATGTGATGTATGTTATAGCAAATTGACTTTTTACTTGGTGTGCTTCTCAGTGATTTAGATCACAGCGAACCCAGCTGTTCTGTCAAGGGCCGCTTCTTTTATTAGCCTGGAGTAGCTGACCCGGCAGGGCATGTGAGAGAAGGAGGAGAGGTTGGTAGGGAGTGCAAGGGCAGCGGGGGGCACAGATTTCCCAGCTGTTAGTCCACAAATGTTGCCTCCCTGTCAGAGATTAAGGACGTCAGCAGCAATGGAAGCAGCCACACAGAGGTGAGACAGGACAGCTGATGCATAATGGATTGATATGGTTCTCTTCAAGGGGAGGGTGGTAGTTTACAGGGCGCCCCGACTCGAATTCCTGCTGTTTTAGGCTTTAGACCAGACAGACGAGGCCGAATCCCGTTACCTAGCGTTGATCCTAATGCTGCTCAAGGGTCGCCTTTGACTTTACAAAATCAGACACCTCTTCAGGAAACTGATAGGCAGCAGCTGTTGACGATTCCTTTTAGGGAAACAAGACGATATGTATCTAATCTGCTATGCAAATGATATTACAAGTTATGTTCTAGCATAATGGACCACACAAAATGCTTTTATATTATAAACTTCTCTCAACCATGCATGCCTGTCTTTGCCCACACTTTGATGAACATCCATACACTGCTTTGTGAATCTGTAGACAACTGCCTGAGGGCACTCTGACACATTACACAGGACAACTTGGAGTCAAACTGACAACCTAACAGGCAAACTGTACACTAAAGATTTTTTTGTTGTTGTTTTCAGGGAGACTACCCATGACACCAAACATAACACTTCTAGTGCAAGTTTCTCTGGGTGCTCATGAACATAATTACACTAGCGGCATAGTGGAAAATTATGTCTGTTTTAGACACAGACCAGCAAGCGTGCATTGTCTTAAACACTGAAAATCAGCCTCTCTTTGTATTTACTGCTTTTTGCTTTCTTGTAAGCCAGTGGAAAGTATAGTAATATTTATTCTACAGTGCACAGCAATAAGTGGAGCTAATTTATTAGCTTATTTAAACAGCCAATTTTTTCCTTTTTTGTAAGCAAGAGTAATGACAAAAATAGCCTTTTCCTGCCAACTGACCAGCAGTAAACAGGTGGGGGAGGGGCAGCACAGCATTACTGTATGCTTTCACCGGCAGAGAAAACTGTAATTAAGTAATCAGTAATCCTGACAAAAAAGCGTCAGTAATCCTGACGCTTTTTTGTGATATTGTAATTTTTTCAATTCTTGAAACATCTTGATTTCATCCCTGATAGAGACTTGACCACTTTATATGGGGAATGGTGAAACAGGAGCCTTTCAAAGTCTCAATCCAGCAGGCATTCATTGTTTTAAACCCCTGAAAATTGTCCTTTTTTATCCTGAGTATTTTTTTTTTTCTCCAACCAGCCCACAAACCCTTGCCGCCTCTCAGTCTGTTGAGGGCTGTTTTACTAGTGGGCCAGTGGTGCAAATGGACGCTGGGGGACCTGAGTGTAAAATTATATTTCAAGCCGTATAACCAGACCTCCACTGTGCCATTTTAATGACATTATTTCATTAAGTTTGCATGGATAGTTTCCCTTCCTTTACAGCTACTTCTCTACCCCCACCCTTTTCTGCTTCGTAGCTAACCACACTTGAAACTGAAAAGACATCGGCATGGATGAGAAAGGGACAGAGTGCTGCCATTTTGTGTGGTTAAATTCATGGTGACAAGCAAATATGTTCTTTTAGAAAAATGTTTTGCTAAAGGAATAAAAAACAAACAAACATCACACTCTTCTGCTCTTGGAGTGTTTTTAAAAGGTTTTACTTGAGGTTTCTGACATATCTTTGCTCTAAGACAGAATTTCCGTAAACACGCTCATAATGTTGGTAACGTATTTGCATATTTATGAGAAATAAGTGTCACAGTGATTAAGTTTACTTGGGCCCAGCTCTGCAGACTGCAAAAGAAATTATATAAAACATAAAAAAAATAAAAAATCTCAGTATTTCCTTTAAAATCTGCCTTTAATTTTGCTGCCAACTTTCTTCACTTTGCTTCTGGATTATTTTAATTACAGTTTTAAAATCTTCTTGACAATTTGTTCCCAAGTCAGCAGTCACGGTAGATATCTCTAGCAACATTCATGCTCAGAGCTAATATGGACTTCATTACTAGAAGTTGGAGACCAATGTAGCTCAGCGGCCCTAGACAAGTAATTAGAGTTCACACTGAGGCCTGTCTCTAAAATACAGTCATTATCCCAGCAAACATACAACCTTTCCAGGTCACATCACTTTGTCTGCCACTGTAAAAATAGTTTATTTCTGCATCGTGCCACCATTATGGCAGCCCCAATCTACTCGCCAGCATTTTATGGGGCACAGAGCGACCAGGGAGCGGTGGGGGCAACTGAGAGATTCAATAAAAGTGTGGTAAAACAATCGGCTCGGCTCGAGTGGGATCATTTCTGTCTGGGTTCTGTGCCTGAATATGGCAGCGTTCTCTTCACTGCCGTCCAGGTTGCAGGCATCGAGTTGTTTTTCATCCCAGTTAAACAAAGGGCTCATGAGTGGAAACCCCAGGAGAAGGCATGAATTTCTTTACAGCCCCCTTCAGGGCTAATCAGCCACCTCGCAATGAAACTCTAGTGTTTATGTTGTCCCTTTTCACACAGTGGTGTCAGTGGAAGGCTGTTTACAAGCTCGGGAGGTCTTGGTGGGAATGAAACTTGTCTCATCTCGATGATTACTGGAAGAAAACAAGGCCTTAATCTGAGAAGACAAACATCAGCTCCACAATATTTTTCGATAACTTCAGCCTGAACTTAAAAAAAAAGAGAGAGAGAAGTAGTTGGGGGAAAAAAGTTATTTTCCTGATATTATTTCCCTAATAGCTCCACGCAACTCTCCATCCATTCAATAACCATCTGTCTGTCATGCATCTGTTGATGTGCTATTTATTTATTGGTCCAGGCAATCCTATTATCCAAGTGTTGACCCATCCATCTTCATTCCTTCCACCTTTTGCTTTAGGAATTGGCTAAAGATAACACAGCAAGGAATCCTCAAAGAAAGAAAAAAAAAATATTTCTTTACAATTGATCTGATTTTTCTGAAAAGAAAAAAACATATATTTTTTAATTTTGCCTTTTTTTCCTGCAGAGCTCCAAACTCAGCAGTATTTTTGCACTGTTTCTCTGTAAGCAGCACAGTATAATTTTCAGTATAAAGTACTATCTGCTTTATTTTTTAAGTGCTATGGGTTATAATAACGGTAGCCAGTTAAATAAGATGTGAGGACACTTCAAAGTTGAATCGGTATGTTACTACTGTGGTCATAAAAATACAAAATCTTTCAATATTTTGGTGACTTGGTTCATCTTCACCATTTTCTTCAGCCCGTTAGACTTGCATGTGTCGACATTTAGGAGGAACCTCCTTAGACATTCAAAAGATGTACTCTCTAAGTCAATATTCATATTCAAACAAACCATGAGGGGGAACATGAAGAAAATGACAATTGCATTTACACAACTGGCACTGTTGCCGATTCAACATTTAATTAAGTCAGCTCTTGACGTTTGACCCCTTCTTAGGGCAACGTTTGCTGTTTGCAGCATATCACTGTCTGGACTGTCTGTCTGAAGTCGTCCCAAAGACACAAGTCAGCGTTTGATGGAAAGAATATGCTGCATAAGCTCCTGGTGGTGAATCTGCTCTTGTTCCCATTGTGTTTCCTTTTTTTTCTCTCTTCTACAAGTCTGCCATTGTCTTCTCAGCCCACTAGTGTTTAATGCATGCTACTCATTAGGCTAGACAATGGCTACTTATGATGAAATGCCATTCGGGGCAATATGTCAGCAAACCCCTGGGATGAAAGATGGGAGAGTGGCAGCAGGGAGCCGTGTGCTTAGAAATTAATATATGGCCAGAGGGCGGCAGCCAAAAGGAAAGCCAACTGAATGTGAAAGACGTAATGGACAGAGTCCAAGGAAAATTTTACAACTAAAGAGGAAGATTTAAAGCTACTGTGATTTGCAGAAATAGTCACATCCTTTGTACTTTATCTAATTTTGCCATGTTTTGTCAGGATAACTACTAATTGTTCACTTCACAAATGTGGCATTTCAGAAATATGGCTAGAAGAAATTAATTTGTGAAAGAAATCCATAGAAATTACCCTTTAAAAACCATGTAGGAAATACAGTAAACTACAACTCATTATTACACTATACCCTAATCTGTCTTTACAGCAAAGCATGGGAGGGAAATCCTATAAGAAATGTGGTTCGAGGCAGCAAAAGACTTGACACTGGTCCAGCAGAACAATGACCCTAAACACACCACAAAGGACACAGTGGAATGGCTTAGACTGGTTTAGACACTCATGTGTTTCAATATTCCACAAACATCCTGAACAAAGTCCAACTGAAAATCTGTGGAAAATATACTGTGCATCTCATCACTCAAAAAAACTAACAAAAGCAAAAAAAAAACAGGCCTTTAACATTGATCACATGAGTCCAGTGGGTCAAAGTGTCCTTTCCCTACTTGCTGTTCAAAACTAGCAGAACAAGCAGTGCCCCTCTTGCATTAAAAGCCCCAGCCACACTGGTGCAGCCCCGTCCGACGTCCCCTCGCTCCCCTCGCTCCCCCTTCCCCTTACATCACCGTGTCTGGAGGCAGGAGGTGGGGAGGGCCGCAAGATTAATGACTGTGCTAACCATGTATTTATCATCCGACTGGAGAGTAATGCGACACCTTTCTAATCTGAATATATTTCATTGGGCTGTTATGGCACCCAGCCCTGGGCCCCGTGTGCGTGTGTTTCTGAGTGACTGGACGTGAATTTGAATGTTAATCGTATCTTCATGGACTCGTGCGTATGAAAAACTGCGCTCTTGTAAATAGGCACGAGATACCCAGCCATCCGCCATAAACGCTGTCTGTTGTGGTCAAAACAGGTCTGTGGCAATTAGATAAAGACGAAACTCCTCCTTTTAGCACTTTGGGGCCACGATCCAGCTTCAGATGCTCTCCTCTGATTCTAAGCTGCCTTATCAGGGGATCACATCCTTCTCCATCCTCCTCTTCTTCCGATTCTACTGCTACTTATTTTTTGGCACTCAGCAGAAATCAAGATGGATGTGTACCAACAGAGATGGGGAGATAGGGACTGAACAAGGCACAGATTGGACCTAATACTGCTCACATTGAGAACCTCTGTTAGATTCAACACTCTGCTACCAGGACCAGAGAGGAGCAGGTTGGACAATAATCTGCACTGGGAGTTGTCACATTGCGAACACACACTCTTAAGTGGGAAATTTGTACACAGTTTGGCAAAGGAACAAGACCTAAGGCTCAAAATGATGTCATACCCTCCCTTTTTAAAAAAATATTCTCTGTTTATTGTTCTAAACCTGTTAAGTTAGGCACCAGACAATTATTTATACAAGTCAGACTGTGAAAAGAGGTCACAATTAACTGGTACATTAGGGGAAGAGAATTCAAGAGATGCAAACATATCTGCTCGTCTTCCCCTTCTCTCTTCTACAAGTTTCTTGGCCATTTACTGTAAAAAATAAAAATAAAATAAGGCTAAAAGAGCTAAGAAATCTAAAAGAAAAAACAATACTACCTTAACTTAGTGGAGCCACTCGAAGCACTTGGCCTGATCTTTATCAGTGCAGATGTATATGTTGTGCAGGGCATCATGAGATCAAGTCATGTTATAAGGCCACTTCTATGGCATTAGCATTGGATTTTCTTAAATTTTGTAGCAGTGACACTTGCGCATTGGTCAAACTATCGTTACTTAGTTGTAAAATTCAAGCCAAGGCAATTGTTGACACATTAAAAATATTTTAAGCTGCCTGGTCTAGTTGATGATCAAATTGTTTAATTTAGAAGGTCGGATTTAGAGAAAGGCAATGGAGTAACCCTTATGTTTTAGTTATTTATAGTAGTGATTTGAGTAACAATGTAAAAATATTAGAAAAGGAAAAATATTATAGCTAAAACAAGTCAAAAAGTTGACTTTTAACTCTAGTCTATTAAGATTACCTGTATGTGTGCAAACATTTTACTCTGCATTCACACCAAGTACAATGGAGAGTAAAAAGAGTTGCTGCTTAAAGAGAGCCTACATGTTTGCACCTGTTGGATTCTGTACTTGAAATTAAATGTATTGTGCTCTCTGTTAATCATCCATTTGTGTAAATATTTGCAGAGTTCATTGTAAGGCAGCAAAGCCAGGCAGGAAAATCACTCAAGGATCTTTCTTTCAACAGATGGATTTAAATGAGACTTTCCACAAATTAACCTTCCACCGACACGAGTTTACATTAAAGCAATCACGACGGGTCAAAGCAGTGCTTTATACTGATGTAAATGAAAGACTATTCAAAGCCAAATTTAATATTTAACATGCTGACAGCAGTTGGAGAACTCCTCCACTATTTGCTCACATGTATTAGTTTCTTAGAAACACATGCAAAATAAAACATTGTATTTATGTTTCCTGGACGATGTACAAACACATTGTGTTCAACTCATCAGCAGACAGTTTTGATGCTGCAGAAGCACAAGCAGTGTAATGTCATTACAGCCCTGAGCATCTTTGGCCAGACTTCAACACATACGAATCCCAAAGGTGGTGGTGGGGGTTTGGGGGGTCGGGGTGCGGGGGCACAGTTTATCTGTTGCAGTCGAGCAGCTGGTGTCTCCCCCCCAAGGCTCCAATAGCCCCGAGCTTTCATTGCCACTTCAGATGCGAGTCGTTTAGCGAACAAGTCAATCATGCGAGAGGCAACTGTTCGCAACTAGCCAGCGTCCCTGCTGACCCCCTGATATAGCAACTGTGTGTGTTGAGGGGGGCAAGCAGGAATCGTGGCATGACAGGTCATGGAAGAGTCGGGTCAAATTCGTCATCAGCAAAATATTTGGGTCGAAAACTTTCCTTGGTTGGTTGTGTTGGCTGAAACTGTTTCTGATAACACAGGATCAGGGGAACCCACTCAGCAGCCCAGTTCTGCCTGGGACCAGTGCAGAGTTTTGGAATCCAGCAATTGGCTATATATTTATAGTTATAGATTTACTGGGTCCAACCAAATAAGGACCCAGTTATGTTGAGGGACTTCAAAAGAATGTGTTGCAACCAATAAAAAATACACTAGTGTTGGTCTCTGCCAGGTTGTTTTTATGATCTTAAAGGGGGGTATTATGTATTTTCCAGGCACTTGGTGCCCTTTTATAGCACAATCAAGAAACTATGCTATCTTAATTTGTTGTAAAATGTCATATATATAAATAACTTGGAAGAATCATAAAAAACTATCATTGGTCTCTTTAAGACACTCATCCCACCAGTGTTCCTCCATGATTCTGTTTACAACTGTTTTCAGACGTGTTGGACGGAGAAGTAGTTTGTGTGATAAGTTCAATATGTTAACTAATGAAGATCAACACGTCAGTCTTAACTGAATGGCATGTCTTCCAGTTTTCTGGTTTTGAAGAGTAGTTTAGAGAAATGGGCCTGAATATTTTTCAGTGGAAAATTATGCAATATAAAGGATTTTTTAAAACTTTTTACCATGAGGTTGCTTTGCATTTTGGGGAAAACAAAAACAAAACTTCAGGCAGTTACCATTTACTTGATTTGTTTTGTCCTTCATTTTGTATGTTGCTCAATTAAATAAACTTTCAAGCCAAACAAAAATCCCCACAAATCCCCACAATGCATTTTGAACCCCTCTCTTACACCGGCTTTAAATTGAACCTACTGAAGGTTGAACACCTCATCTCTCATAGTCATGAGTAAACATGGGAAAGTTCCCCTTGTTTACTCATGACTATCAGTTTCTAAATGTCTGCTGGATTTACTTGCACAAACACGTGCCCGGGCTAAATGCAATGTAAACAGAAAACAAGCGAAGGACCTTGCTGCTAACAAGGTAACCCTTGAATTCAAGGTGACAGTCTGTTGTGGATCCAAAACGCAGACTCAAGCATATAGGTCCCAGCATCCTTGTGTCATCCCCGACCTGCAAGCATGTACTGACAAGTACTACTCTCCCTCCATTTTCCTGGCAAAAAAAAAAAATCTGTGCCAGTCTCTTAATGAAATGCTCAATTAGGGTCTTTAAATAGGTAATTATTCAGTACCTAATCCCTCAGCTCCTGGGCCCCTATCTCATTTAGATGACACTAACGTGGGAGGGGCAGGCGCTTGGGCCGTAGCTTCTGTCATCAAAGCCCCTTGTGGTGGCACAGGCAGCCCTGTTAATGATAAGGCACATCCAGGCAGTCAGTCAGCGGCTCCCGGTGAGGCCCGCTGACAGCACGGGAGATGGCAATGTCAGGCTTGACAGTGTCTTAATCATGTTTGTGAGTGTTCGGGGGCGGATTGCACGAGGTGGGGCGAGATTATACGGAGGCTTCTGAAAGGGAGTCAGACGAACGGTGGGGAAAGCTCTCTATTTATGGCGTGTGTGAGTTCATGTATGTCTTTTTTTTCCCGCAATTACCACGCTCGTTTTACATAGAAAACCGACACAGAGACAGAAAAATCACTCCTAAATGTCAAACCGAGCATGCTGCTTGATGCCGGGCGTGGACACAGCAGTCCTGATTTCTGTATTCTGACATTTGTCTGAAGGTGGCATTTGATTTGAATTTCAATCTTCAAGCTGTGGCTCCAGAGCTGGATTATTTATTCATTTTTCACCAGCATAATAAAACGTCTTGTTCATGGAGTTACAATATACCATTCACTGTCAGAGGACCGTGCTTGTTTGGTTGCTAATGTTGCGGCGGCAAGCATTAGTCTTGGTGGAACGACAAAGGGGATAATTGTTGTGTTTGCCTTGCGGGTGAACCATTGCTTTACCCTCCACAGAGTTGCGCAAACAATCTCCCTCCCCCCACCGCCTATTTTTCTGAGAACAATAGGTTTTTTGAGCTGCAACACCTTTCAAGGACGTCCAAGGCCTAATGGAAGTTTAGCTTTTCAAATCTAATAATCCCAGCACCAACATCAAAGTACTCTGCAAACTTCAGTAAGGATCCTTTAAATATTAAAACATCTCTCAGCCCGGGTCCTCTGATAGCCTTATCAGGAAATAGATGAAGGGGCAGAAACAACACAATTTCATCTCTGTGGATTCAGCAAAAACATATCTGTGATCATATTTTCTCGCATTGTCCTCAGCCGGTGACAGATAAATTTTCATACAAAAAGCTTTGGCAAGCTGTTGGTTTGTTTTAGTTGTTGACTCATCGTCTTTAAAATACAGAATCAATACAGGTGACTTAGTAAATAAGAACATTATTAAAAAGTTAATTTATTTCAGTAATTCATTTAAAAAAGTAAACCTCATTTCATATCGTCATTGTTGTATTCAATGCATTTATTTCTGTTTATTTATTTAGATTACTATGGCTTAAACATTATGAATTTAGAGGGAAAAGAAATCTTTAGACAATTTGTTTTATAAAAGGCCAGTTCAATAAAGTATTTTTAAGACAAATGTTCTACTATGGACAACACAATCATGAGGATTTCAAATTTGCCCATCAGACACCCTCCCTGAGGAGGAGTGCTATATCCAAATGTGTTAGTAGTAAGTTGAGTGAAGAATAAAACAGTTAGAACCCAACAATCCAAATGGACTGAATGTCCTGTTAAGGCAAGCGGGGCTTCCTTAACAGAGGAGTAGCACCACAGCCTGATGGCATTCGTTGCATGTCGCACTGATGCAGTAATTCATGCATACCTAACAATTGTGCCATAAAATACACCGACATGCTGTTCAGGAGGCAGGCATGTATGAGTAATAATACTCTTGCTGACGTCTTTGCTTTATTTGTCCCAAACATTTATTGATGGTTGTGTCACATTCCTCTATACATTGTTCTTTTATGCCACATTTTTTTCCTTCCAATTAGCTTTCCATGAATACTTTTGTATACAATTTGCTGTTGCATAAGAAGAATCCTTTTTAATTGGTTTTGTGTGTCGAAATGTCTAGGAAAGTTGATTTAAGGACTTTCTTAGACATATTAAACCCATATTATCAGCACAAATAAACACTTGACATATATTACTTTGAAGGAAATTAATTTGCATATCAGTAGTTTCACCTTTTAAATTAAATTACTGTAACAAATAAACTACTCATCAACATTACATTTTATTGTCATTCTACGTATAGGAAAGAACTTGATCTTGTATGCTTACGAAGTCATATGCATAATCACAGGGGAAGCTGGAGTCCATCCCAACAGTGAACAGGGGGGAGAGCCAAAGTACACGACACAAATGAAGCGCATAAATATCCATGCCTGCCCAAGGCCAATTCAAAATCACAATTTAACCTAACATTTGCATTAACACCTACAGAAGCCTCAAGAAACCGCAGGGAAAAAACAGGATATCTGCACAAAGGAAAGGCCACAGTCAAGATTCAACCAGCAACCTTCCTTCTTTCTGTGAGGCATCGCTGTTAACCACGGTGGGGCTTTCAAAGAAAAAAACAAGGCGTAACATTTAGGTCTGGGAAAATTGAGTCAAATTTGCATTCAGATAATTGAAGATAAGCAGCATTTTAATTAATATAATGCCCTATGAGTTTTGCATGTAAGCTCCGGGCGCCCATTTACATTCTTCATGTAAGCCTAAGTAGACGATTTCCATACCAAATGCTTTGGCGTGTGTACAAAAGGCTCTAAATGTCAGTAGCAAACAATGCACCTCAGTGTCCAATTGTTTCAGCAGAGATAAGGAAGCATATTCTTGCTGACTTGTGTCATATGTTTTGGGGTGGGGGGTGCAAATCCCTGTGCTGCATTTTTTCAGTTATTCTCAGCAGAGCTCTGTTGCCATGTGCTGTGCCATGTCGGCAAGTGGCAGAGAGGAATGTTGTTTTGTCTGTTTCGGGGGCCCTCTGTACTTTCCATAAAGCGATGTGAGCGCCGGCTAGGAACAACCTCCCTCTCGCCCTCCTTCCTCTCGCTAATGTTCCTCTGCCTCTCGGAAGTGAGATTATTCATCCTCCCACAGACCGTTGGTGTGCTGGGGGTAGATGTCAAAGTGCCAGCAGCATGTGGCGTAAAAGGCTATGCGTGCTTGTGCTCCGGCTGTATGCGTCTATCCGTGCAAATGAATGCCTGAGTCCATGTTTCTTAGCGCGTCTGTGTAGGAGTCATGCATTTTTATTTTAAAGCGGCATGTATTTCTTCGTATGTGACCCTGATCCTCAGCGTGAGATTTTAAAGATGGAAGGAATTTGGTTTAATGTTAAAGTTTTACTCATTCATTGTCATTATTCCTGTTATTCACAACTCTTGTAAGCTTTCATATTTTGCCACAATGACAAGTTTAATTGTATTTTATTGGAGTTTTATCTGCTAGACAAGCAAAAAATTGTGCATTCTTGGAAGATTAAGGAAATTCCCCTTGACTCTCAGACTTGGATTAAATGTGATGGAACAAAACGTCACAAGATCTGGACTTTGACTAGGTCTTTGAGTTAAACCATCCAATTGATTCACAAGGTATTTTTAGCGCCACTGTTGCTGTCGATGGGTGAACCTCTGGCTTCTCAGCCACCACTATGTTTTGTCGTTCGGATGCTAGGTTCACAATGTTAGACTTTCTATTTCATGCAGATTCATGTGACAAAATATGAACAAAAATTCAATACGTGCAAAGAAGCAGCAGCTTTTCCTCGTCTTTTCCCCCTTTATTCGTCTTGCATTTCCCTCCTTTGGAGGTTGCAGGTACAAGCGAAGTGTGAAAATGCTGGCAGTGGCTGCCACACAACAATGCATCCTCCTCCCCTCATCTGTCCACAGTTCCTCCTCCTCCCTCTTCGCTCGCCACCTCTGGCTCGTTGCACTTCTTATCCATTTTATTTCCAGCCCTCATCTCCACCCTCTTTCCCCTTCTCTCTCACCCCCACCCCCTCTCAGCTTCATAATATGTAACATGATTTAGCCCTTCCCTGTTCATGCGGCGTAAATTTAATCCCAGCCATTCTAGGTTGGCTGCGGCTGCTGGTTTCCCCCCTTTTTTTCTCATTTCTTCCCTCCTATCCCGACACACTCGCTGCTCCCCAACACAATAGACTCCTCGAGAATCAGCCTGTTTGCATGATAACACGTTCGTTCCTCACGCCAATCGCTGATTCACAAGGTCAAGCACAACCCAAGTGGCACATGCTCGTCCTATAGAAGCCTCCCACGCCGTGACAAAACAAACGAAGCAGAAGAGAAAGGCGTCCCAAAAATATAAATGAATAGTTTTCAACGTCTGAGTGAGCTCTGTGGCGGTTTTTATCTGCTGCCCATTGGAAAGGCATTAGAGGCATCCATTAGCAGCCGATGGGAAGCGTGTTTACCAGTGTCAACAAGGTCAGAGGAGGTGATCCAAACATGAAGACAGAGATAAAATAGGGCTGCTCTAAGTTCCCTCGTGTCCCCACAGATTGCCCAGTTAGCTCCATTCACCTTGCGTTGTGCTTTTGATATTGTTGGGATGCGTTTAAAGGGAGTGGCATGGGGGGATTATCAATCACCATATCACAGGGTCAGGGTCTTGCACTGTGGGCACGATCCATCTGAATCTGGCAGCTGGCTGGCGGAGGAAGCAGCTGAGGTAGAAAGATGAGGGAAAAGGAGAAAAGAGATGGCAAGATGGATCAGTCAGAGAGGAAATCCAAGGAGCGGATGTTGGAGACAAAGATTTTGTAGTCAGACTAAAGTCAAGGTCTGCGTAGGTGGGCTGAACCTACCACTCCAACAAGGCAGCAGTTTTCAAATTATGAACACAACGTCCTTGACTTGAGCTTTTCATCTTAAATATTAACTCTGCAGAGATTTGGTCTGCAGTCAGAGTCTTCAGAATCTCACATAAGGATGATGTTCATGTTCTCTTTGGGACAGCTAATGATTTATCTCCTGCTGCACAGAATTTGAATTGTGAATTTTCTTGAAACCATATAGAGTCAAAATTATACAAATGTATACATACATACAGCTCTGATCAAAGCAAATTGTTCTCTCTTACTTTCCTTCTTTATTGCTTTCTTTCTTTTTCTCTTTTCCTTCTTTATGTGTTTATGTCTTTCTTTGTCCTTTTCTTTCTTGTATATTGTGTATACTAAAAGAAAAAAACCTACATTTTTAAATTGCATTTGCTTCCTTTTATCATTTTAGAATTTGCCCCCATTTATGCTACAACATGTTGTACTGACACTACAGCCAGCTGAAGGAGTCACTGTAAGGCTTTGAAACCCAGTAATGTCACGCAAGCTGTCAAGCTTGGTAGGGGCAGCATCATGTTGTGCTTCTGCTTCGCTGACTGTCATAAAGGTGCACTACACAAGATGGATAGAGTAACTTTTTAACTTCATCACTGTGACAGAGCTAGATGGTTGAAAGTTTAACTTTGTGTTCCAGCTGGACAATGATTCTGAACACAAAATAAAGCTTCAGGTCTTCTGAAACCTGCAACTTCATTCCTGTTGGAAATGTGTGGAGTAATCTGAATGAACTCCACCAAGAAAAGTGGTCAATTATCCAACCACATTTGGATAATTGACCAAATGTCAATTATCCATTGACAATTGGTCAATTGACAATTGGAATCTAACATGCTATTAGATTGCTACTAAAAGCATGTTATTTCTCTCCAACTTGCTCAGAAACATTTACCATAATGTTAGTGAAGTTACATGTATATATTTAAGGTTATGTATAGTTTTGATCCCGTTTGGATTTTAGGTGAAAAGCTATTGAAGCAGTGTCACATTTTCATCGTAAAACAGATGAGTTTAACTGTTTGTAGAAGAAAAATGATCCCCAAGGAGGTCTCAACATTATCATTGGATCAATTACAGCTTTCACACGCTGTAACAACAGAACTTAATTGTATTTCTGCCACAACATTACACATTTCAAAGGATTTCCTGATAGAAAAATGGAAACCATTTGGAAATCTGATAGTAATTTACCACATGACACATGAGCGAGATGGGACCGTGATAGCTCCCATCCCATCGTCGCAGCAGGTGCTTTTAAAGCAATTATTAGGCAGACAAATGCCACCAGACCCAATTAGCTTCCTGCTGCGTGCTTCACATCGATGGATCCGTTCACAGCAAAGCAACATATAACCACACTAGGAAAACAGGAGCGGCATCGAGAGCATTTTTTTTCGTCTGAGACTTAAATCCTTTTCTTTCTCAAACAGAAAGTCTCGCGGCGACGCCCCGGAAAGACCCTGAGAGGCCTTCTTCAGGGAGGTCAGGGGAGGCAATGGGGGGCAAGAGGTTGGTGAGGGAGTTGAGTAAATAAGTCAGCACAGCAAATAAACTCCTCTGATGTGCGGTTGTCAGGGTCTTTCATGTGGAGGATGCACTGGAGGGCATAGCTTAGCCTAGCTTTAGGGATGTTATTACACATGCCGGCTGATCAAGAGCGATGTGTGAGAAACGGCCTTGTCACTCCGTCTTAAATCACATCAACGCGGGCGGAGGAAGAAATGAAAATACAGGAAAAATCTACAACGGAACAGCAGGGAGCAAAGGAATGAAGCTCATTAAGGAAAGAAAATAAAAGTTGACACAGTGCTTAGGAACAAAAAGGCCAGATACAGTTTTAAAATAGCTCTGTCATCAGAAAAAACACTAATGTAACAAAAATGAATATAAAGGGTATTAAAAGGTTGTAAGTGAGTGTAGATCTCTGAAGGTTTGCTCTGCTTTCAGTTTTTTGAAATGGGGTTCTGTGAAACTATTAGATTTCAGTACCTTATCTGTAGTGAGATAGCAATTGAAGCAAAGCCACTTTGGAGAAATGTGTCTGATACAGACAGTTTGTAACAATTCTGTGTGCAGCAATAAGTAGGGGAGGGGCGGTAATGCATTGCTCTGTGATCTATACAGTGAGCGAAAATACGGAATCATGTCACTCCGGAATTTTATCTGGCTTCTCTTCAGGAAGGACGTGAAACCGTGGAAACGAAATGATGGAAAATGTTTGGCAAAAATCTCTTATTTTGAAAAAAAGTCATTTATCTAATTTGAGGTTGAACTGAGGAGATTTTAAGAGTACATATAAGGTACCAAGTTCTCATAACTTCTTCGCCGAATCCATCCATCACACCAGAAATCCAGGCATATAGAAATATGTATCTTTACATATTTAATACTGAAATCTAAATCTCACCCACATTCTCTTTAAGATTCACTTTACATGAGTTGGTCATAGTACTTGCCTTAGTATATTAATGTGTCTCCATCAGTAAGTCAACTTAAAAGACCCTTTGCAGCTTTGCGCCCCACAGTCCTGCATATGACGTTTTAAGAAAAAAGGGAAATCAGAGTGTGGAATGTAATTATTGCATTCTTTAACTTCTGAAGTCTGTAGGAAATGAAAAAATGTCCAGCCTCACAAAAGTGATTTTGCTGTGCCTGGCTGGGCGTGATACTGATTATAACGCAGTGCAGTGCCGCTCGCTTTCTGTTTCCTTTTATTTGTGCCTTTTCTCTCCTTGCTTCTGTTTGGGCTAATTACAGAGGATTTGGGCTTAATAGATTTGGTGGCTGTTTTGCTGCTGTTTAGGTTGTGCATTAGGACAACATACGCAGCTCTGTTTCCTTTAATATCAATTTGGTCTGTGCGTACGAGTCTAAAAAAGAAAAAAAGCCCCGCCCCATTTATGAATCGCCTTTGGCTACACTGCGTAGAGTTTCTCAGCTCGGACAAAGGAGCAGTATAAAGTTGTACTGCTGAAAATGTAACGCGTGTCATCACTGCTGGAGCGTTTCAGTTGCTTGGCTTTATTTCAGGTCCTCTCTACTACTACCGCATGTGAGCAAACATAGAAATGCATATTAGCTGCGAAGCTGACGTTATGAACCCTCTGCTTTGGGACCCTCATAACTATTCACCCTGCGTTTATCCCCATAATAAGTTTATTGCTGTATGGCTGCAATATGAGATAAATATAACTGATTCTTTTGTTCTTTTTCTCACTCTCTCTGTAATATTGCTCGTCTAAAAAAAGAGCAGAATACCAAACCAGCACACTGAAATTAGAACGGCGACCAGCCTTTATGTGGAATATAAACACGCCACCCTCATTCTTTTTCACATTTCTGATAAGAATCGCCGGGAAGGAGAGAGTAGACAGTTCAACAGCTTCTTTCTTTTTCTCCCCCCTATCTCCTCTTTTTCTAATTAACATGGTGCATGTTGTCAGGCTTTGTTTAATAATGCATGATTGCTATCAGCACCGAAATCCTTTGACTGTGGCACTAGTGAATGGGAACACAACAATACCACCAGGGGCTCAGGAAGAAAGACGAGATTGTTTATTTTTTTTTCCTTTTTTCTAATGTAATAAATCTTCAATGGAAAGCGTCAGAGTCACAGAGTATATGAATGTGAACGTGTTGCTTCCGATGTTCAGCGGTGAAAAACTGAAGCAACCTCAGTAGGACTTGTGCCCTGAAAATAAGTTTCTAATTCTGAACCAGAGCCAGATTTTTCTGCTTCCAGAGTCAAGTAGTTCAGGAATCTGATTAGTATGTTTGGAGGTTTCCGTGGCACATGTCACAGGCCTTCCCGAAGGCTCTACACACCCCTTAGTCTAAGAAGACCTTCATACCTTCTGGAAAGGGCTGGGAAGTGCCACTGGGTTGAAGGATGTCTGTATTCCCCTCTAACCTGGTGTGGTCACTCAGTACCACATCAGCCTGAATTGCTCACTGCAGTTTTTACATGAGTTTATAAACAGTTTGTGACTGGTTTTATAGGCACTGTTGGGTATTTTACAATCCACATCTGTTGTTTCTTGCTTTTTAAAAGCCCGATTGAAACTGTGAGTAATTCAGAATCAGCTGTTCATAGATGCTATTGAACTAGTTAGCAACAGTCCCGGTTCTTGATTGAAGATACGTACCTTGGTGGAGGAATGTTTCAAGTGCAATAACTGAAGGAAAAAAGTCTCACTTGGACATTCTCACCCATGTATCTTTATTTAAAAAGGTGCAAATTATGCCACAAGCATGATTCCATATTTAGGTGACATTCATTTGACAAGCTGCTGGCTTTCTGGCTGGTGTCTTATCACACCTTAGCACATTATGAAGCAAAGTGCCCGAAAGCATGAACAGCAAACCAGCACCAGTCCTCGCAGCTATGATTTTTGTGTGATAGTGTCTGTGGGTTGAGATCCTCCTCATATTTTCTCACATGGCACAGCCTTTTAGTTGTCTCCCTGCTTGTTACACAACACGCAGATGGTTGAGTTAGCCTCCATCAGCGAGTTTGTGTGTGTGCTTGTGGTATTGGGAGTGTGTGCTGAGTGCTGCAAATTCTAACCTAATGTCATGTTGTTCTGTAGATTCACACTTCATCAATTAAATCAAAGGCAATCACTTAGCTTTGGAGGAGCAGAGCAGTGAAACGATAACCCAAGGAGAGGGACAGCTGCAGTGGAGATGGATCGGACCGCAGCTTTGTCCGCTCTGACTGTTCAGGAGGGGGTTTTATTACTGTTGATTTGAATCCAGTTCACACAGCTGTGAAAAGTCATCCCAGTGTTTCTCAGAAGTGTTTACATAAAATGCTTTGCGTATTCACAGCTCTTTTTTTTTTCCACATCGTAACAAAGTTTTATTGTTTAATAGGTTTTACTTGAAGAAAACGCAGTTAGTTTGACATATCTGCAATTTAGTAGGGCCCTGAACTCATTGAACACTCCATCCAAACTGCTGTAGGGTTGCATCTCATCAGCAACATTAATCAGACAGAAAAGGAGCACAAAGGAGGAGGGAAGACCTGCAGTAAAAAGGTCAAAAGGTCAGGATTCCTTCCTGCTATCCACAGGCCGCCCGCTCTACTTCTATGCCAGGGGTATCAAGGTCCAGGCCATTAGTGCCAGTGTCCTGTAACTTTTGGATGTGACCCAAGTCCAGCACATCTGAATCAAGTGACTGACTTACAAGTTCTACAGCATCTTGGTGTTGGCCTAACAGTTGCAGGACATTGCAGAGAACTTGAAGACTGGAGTTTGACACCTGTGCTACATTCCCCTGCAGTACAAGACGCACCTGGAAGAAGGAATGCTAAGAAACTGCAAATGACTTAAGACTGTGGTGGAGTTTAATGTTCAAGCAGGGTATTGACCTGAAATATCATAGCTGCAACAGAATGATTTAGATCCAACTCAAGGTGTCGTGTCGTGCAACATTTAGATGTGTCTTTGGTCTAACACCTGAATCAAATGGTTAAATTGCCTCCTCAGCAGCCAGTTAAGTTCTACAGGGTCCTACTGATTACCTAATTATTTGATACAAGTGTGTTTCAACTCATCTAAAAGTTGCAAAACAGCTCTTAGTAGGGCCAAATCCAATCAAAATAAGATAAATGACCGCACAATGATGTCATATTTATCTTATGTAAAATTTGCAAAGTTTGTGTTTTTAATGTGGAAAACCTTGAGAACCCTCAAGGGATTTGAAAACTTTTGGAAGACCCTATAGGTATACATAGATATTAGCGATTGTGTGCTGTTTGAAGCATGAGTGAAAGCAGAGATTGCATTTTATAGATTCCCTTTGTTGTTGGCCCCTCACCACACACACACACATACAGATTCTCACTGTTCACCTTCCAGTTCTCACGCAGGTAGCCGAATCTGTCCTCCACCCAAGCCCCCTCCTCCAAACAAACACAAATTGACTGTGACAGGTGCGCTATCTCCCAGTCATTCCGCCATTTACAGCCCACAGGAATGAAGGAGGGAAAGCCTGAAGTGAGAGAGAGGATGATTGGTAACAGGGAAATTAAGCACTTTGTCATTATTGTGCGTGGGGATTTGGCTTCAGCCTGTTTATGTCTTCCTCTTTTACGGTGGTCAGATCTGCCGATATGCAGCCAGCCAACTCAATACCATCGCAAAACTTTTAAGGAGATGTGACGAAGGCTTCCTGGCAGCAACAGCTGATACAACACCTTCTTATAAGAACAACAACGCAGGCGGGCTCCGCAGTTACTAACCCCCTCTCAGCCACCCCCGCGACTGCAGTGTGACGCTCAGATTAGCCGGGAGCCGTGTTATGAGCTGAAGCCTACCACAAAGCATCCATCACTGAGGATCAAGTTCAGGCTTAAGCAAATGGATGACAAGGGATAGGAGGCAGGCGGCAGCTAATACCAGTTCACTGTATCGCATTGATTTTCCCTGCCGCGCAGCGCCCCGTCGATAACAGGCTGCAACATGAAAGGAAAACGGCCCGACCACTCTGTCTTAAAGATTTTATTTGGTGTTTGTGCTGCTGCGGATGAAAGGGAAAATCTCTGCGTATGTGTGTTTGTGGGAATTAGAGCTAATAAAGCGTGTTTTTTAAGGGGAAATATGATGTGAAAGAAGCTACGATTTGCTGCAGAGTAACTTAATATAATTAAAAAAGCATTAATGTCTCGTTTCTGTAATTTCTGCTAAATATTTAGATTGGAGATGATTTTTCAGGCTGTTATTTATGCCAAATGCTCTTTAATTATGCAGCTTGTTTGATTGGCGCTCGTGACCTAAGCCGTGAAGACAAAAATCAAGTCGACTCGCCCTTTTATCTGGGGGATTTTTCCCTTCGCTTGCTCTCGCTATCTCGGTCTCTCATGCACATATGCATCCGTGTGAAGTGACTATTCCATTTAGAGAACTGTCAGAATATACCCTGTGAGCACATCAGGCTGTTCCTATCCTCTGTCAGCTCCAGCCGAGGCTGTGTGGGGGTATGTCAGAAATGTGCAGGGATAGATAAAACCCGTGGAGCCAAACAGCTTTGTTTCATTCATTCCCTCTCTCTCTTTCTCTCTCCCTCTTCTCTTCCCTCCCTTCTCCATCTTCGTCCTCCGTCCTCCCCTTCCCTCGCCTTGCGCAGGCTGTGAATACCCTGCATCTGAGAAATCAGACCAGACTGACTCACAGGGCTCTGTGAGCCAGTGCCACTGAGGCTGCCAAAGCATGCTGGTGCCAAGCTGTCCCACCATGCACAGAGCCAGACCCACGCTGCTGCTGCTGCCGCCGCTGCTGCTGCTGCTGATCCAGGGTCTGCTCCTCCACCTCGCCGACGCTCAAAGTAAGTGGACCGTACGTTTTGACTCATGGGATGGGGGTAGGGGTGGCCCCAAAGGAGTCATCCTGCTGAGTTGGAGAAAGGTTTGGATGTTCTGTTTTCAAATGTCCTCAAACACAAAAAATGACTGACGCACCATGTGAGCACCAAACATGTACAACCCGTTCGTAAAACTTAAAACAGACACTCTGAAGCAGTATTACAGGGAAGAAACATTGAGATCCTCTTACGACTTCCAAAGAAATAATAAATTCATGTAAGGTTTGGTTATTAACATTGAAAGCACTCACGCCCCTTCAAACCATGGTCATGTGACCAAAAGTTTGGACACACCTGGTCATTCAAATGGTTTTCTTTATTTTCATGACTATGAAAATTGTAGATTAGATTGTAGAAAAACCTGACAGGTCACACCTGTGAAGTGAAAACCATTTCAGGTGACTACCTCTTGAAGCTCATCAAGAGAATGCAGAGTGTGTGCAAAGTAGTAATCACAGCTAAAGGTTGCTACTTTG
>CAEFZX010014519.1:0-10379 GCA_903066825.1 Alfaro cultratus | reverse complement strand
TGTACATATACTGTATATATGCATATACAGTATATGTACAATTACAGTTGCTGTGTCCACCAGGAACATATGATGAGGTAACATGCAGGGAAACCACGGGAAGATTTTCTTCCTTTTGGATTCTGGTAAGGTACCGGATTGGTCTGAATCTTACCCAAAGAACAGACACTTCTTTGTGTCTTTAGGTAACTTCTCATTATTACTGATTCATTTGTGGAATACCCCAAGTTTAGATCCTGGGAACCCTCCTATGCAATATCTACGTGCTCCTGCTAGCTCTGGTTTTATCAAGTAATAAAATTAGCTACCATAACTATGTAGATGACACGCAACTCTATATAACAATCTCACCACATGACCCACTCAAGCATTGCACAAATGCTTAGAACAGATACATGTGTGGACGTGCCATAATTTTCTCCAGCTGAACAGAAACAAAACTGAAGTTATTATCTTTGGGCCCAAAGAAGAACAATCTAGTGTCAGCACACAGCTTCAGTTATCACAGTTAGAAACTAGCAGTCAGGTCCAAAATCTGGGTGTAGTGATGGACTCTGACTTCAACTGTCAAAGGCATATAAAGCCAATTACAAAGTCAGTCTTCTACCACCTGAAGAACATTTCCAGGATTAACAGACTAATGTCCCATCAAGATCTAGGCAAGGCAAGGCAAGGCAACTTTATTTATATAGCACCTTTCAGATCTAAAACTCATCCATGTGTTTACCTTTAGACGGATTGATTACTGCTACAGTGTCCTCACTGTCAGTCAGACTGCTTCAGTTGATCTGGAACGCTGCTGCTTGGGTTCTTGGTGAAACCAGGAAGACAGAGCGCATCACCTCAGTCCTTACACTGACTCCCTAAATGGAGCCAAATAGAATATTGATCACTATATTTGATCTTTATTTGCTTGATGATTTTGATGATGCTATTTGACCAAATCTAATGTTTATTGCTTGATTCATAATTTATACTTTTATGGTGTAAAGCATGTTGAACTGCTCTGTTGCTGTGGTATACAAATAAAAGTGACTCTACTACAAACAAAAGCTATTTATTAAGTTATTCTAAATCAATACAGCCTGAATATGACCCTTAATAGAAAATAAAGACATTTCAGGCTAATCCAAAACCTAACATAACCCGAAACATTAAATACAAACCAAACAAATGTAAATCTCAGGAGGAAGAGAGAAACTTAACTGCATGTTGGGCAGCTCTTAATAAGCAGGCAGACTATCAAGTCAACCAGCAGCACCTGCAGAAGGTTTCTGTTCAACCTGCAAGAAAAAACACTGTAAACAAACCAGGAATATTTGATAATAATATGACAGTTAATGACAAGTTGAAGAAAACCAGTAGATTCACATCCTGAGCATTTTAATATGAAAATAACTCAGGCAGAGCCAGTATGAGCCTCCACTGCGTGTTGGATGAGACACACAGAAGCAGCTACACTTACCATGGAAAGAAGAACAGACAGAGCATTAGCTCTATCTGTAAAAGCGGAATTCAGGTAAAAGTGGAGAATAAGGAGAGCAAAGCTACGCAAAAACCTGAGAGCTGATTCCAAAGAAGAGAACCCAAATACACCATAGCTCCTCCAAACACTCAACAAGCAAACCCATGATCTGAGAAGTGCTCAGTTGAATTAAGCTCAAGCCTTTAAATGTTGCTATATGTATGAGTCAGAAGATCATGGCTGAAATTTTAGTGATTTCCTTAAAAGAAGAAGCATATTTACAGTGCTCGCAACTGTTATCTTTGAATCTGATGTAAGGTGCCAGATGTTTGAAGCACCACCACAGAAAACACACACACCTACCCAAGCTATGTTCTCTGTCTCAATCTCCTTAGGCATTTATTTTAAATAAATCTAAGTTTTAAACTTTTATTGTCTAATCTAATCAGAAATTTTTTTGAGATGCATAACAGTGTGCTGCCCATGTGAAACCAATTTAAATAAGGGCACAAGAGTCTAGGGAGGATCAGGTTATCTTCAGAGAAACTGTTTAAGTGGCTATGTGGGTCATGGTGAGGTAGAATATACATTCGAAGATGTTACAATAAAAAAGGATGTCTTTTTAACTATTAACAATTGTTATATATTCACAAAACAATTTACAAAACAAACCGGTTTTGTAAATCATATCTACTATCCATTTCAGTTTAAATCAATCCACTCATCCATCATCCATCTCCTGCTTATCTGGGGATGGGTCGCAGAGGCAGCAGCTTAAACAAAGAGACACACACTTCCCTCTCCCCAGCGACTTGGGCCAGCTCCTCCAAAGGAATCACGAGGCATTCTCTGGCCAGCTAAGAAACATAGTTCCTCCAGCGTGTCCTGGGTCTTCATTTATCCCTCCTCCTAGTGGGACGTGTCCAGAACACCTCACCAGGGAGGCGTCCATGAGGTATCCTAACTGAGGACAAAAGCTAACCAACCTGTAAATCAATACAGTTCACTCTGTTTCAAACAAACCATATGATTAGATGAAAATCCAGGTACATGTCTATGATTTCATTTCTGATTACAATGCAAAGTTGTGACGTTAAGTTGCTAATTTAACACCAAATGGAAAAGATTATATCTAAGGAAGATGATTAGCTGCTGTTCCCTAAGCAGCTGGGAAAAGGGTAGAGAAGCCACTTCCTCTTAGCAGGAAGAAACATTCAGCAAAGCAAAGCCTCGACATAGAAAATGTTTAGTCTGTATAAAAAATTCATTGTTTTAAATGGTCTGATGTTTATAATGTCATTGTATATGTTTTCTCACGTCAGGCTTGAAAAACAAAACAAGTAATACATTAATGAGGCCATGCTGACTGGGAAAAATAATTGTCGTTGTATTTCTGAAGATTTTAACAAGCCCTCGCCTTGTTAAATTCCCACAAAGATCACCACAGAAATATGAAAAAGAACACAAAGCAGTAAATGGAAAACAAAGATATTCCCTCACCAAACCTTAATCTAAACTTTAGCTTTATTTAGCTCCCTTTTCTAATTTACTGCAATGTTAAGAATAACACAGTGTGCTGTTTCCCAATTTTATTAAGTACTATAGTTTGTGACATCTCTTTGAAATTTCTATTAATGTTTTGCTTTATTTCTTTAAAGTAGTTAATAGTTTTAAAGTAGCTATTAATTACTTTCAAGCATACAAATTTTAGAAAAAGGCATGAAATAAATAAAAGCATTCATGGCTAAATTTACTCTGCTGTCTACTGATCTTTACAACCAGTCTCATCGGGTTCAACTTCAACATCGCTCCAACAGTCTTGCTGAGGGATTCAGTGGATTAATCAGTGTCTAAGAAAACATTACTGCTTCTGCAGCCAAAGTGCTTCAGGAGCATTGTATATGCTGATGCATCACTTTCTAGAGATATGACTGTGCACTGACAAAGACTATGTCACAGACTCATCAAGGTTTTTAACAGGACGGCTGCATTACGTGGAGAAAAGTGCAGTGGAAAAACTTAAGCTCATCTAAATACAGCAGTTGTGCAGGCTGAAATACTAGTCTGTCTGCTGAAGTCTCAGAAGTTATATTATGATTCATACATCCCAGCCACAATGTGAAGAAACATCTGCCACTTGGTTGCATTTAAGTCTGGTTTTTCACAAGGAATCAGTGTAAACATTATGCCACATCCTCCTAAAGCCTTTATGGTCAAACGTCTCGGGGTGCTGCTTCGGGTTTTTGACTCTGGTTTGGATTCAGATGTTTCTGAGTTAGCCTGAATCTGCTCAGTAATGCTTCGTTCTACCTAGCTTCACTGTCAGTAATGATAGAATACAGCAATGAGCATCAGTATGACCTCCAGGGACATTTTTATATATAATTAAAATATCAAATAATAAATTAATACAGTTTTTAACATTGCTGTAGTGAGACCTTTATTTAAGAAAACTGCTTCTGATTAGGATGCCTTAATAAATCACCATAAGTGTAAATGATCAGTCTTTATGTTTACTTATGGAGCACCACAGGATCCAGTGCTTGGCTCAGTTCTCTTTACTATTTCTTTATTCTTCCACTTGGTAAAATATTTCATTTGCATTTTGCAATGGGTAAATTTCAGTTGTTATGACGATGAAACTCCGCTACATTTGTTCATAAACCCTGATGTTAGTTTTAAAGAAATTGAAAGTGGCAGCATCATGCTGTCGTTTCTTTAGCAGAGACTGAAAAACTGACCAAAGTTGGAAGAAAGATAGACTCATTTGAACTCTGCTCATTCATGGAAAACGATTTACTCTGACTTTTCAAAAACCTTAAAACTGGGGGAATGGCTTATATTCCAGCAAGGCAACAAACCAACATATCCACATACAGCTGTGATGGAGTGATTTACATCAAAGTATTTTCATATGTTAGACCTAAATCTGGTTTCTAGGAATCTGTGGCAATTTAAGAAATTCTTGCTCCAATACAAAGCTGGTAGAAAAACATCCTGAAAGACTTACAGCAGTAATTGCGTGGAAAGGTGGCTCTCCAAAGTGTTGACTCAGGGAGGCTGAATATAATCCATAAAATTGGAAACTGACTTTTCACATTTTTTAGAAAACAAGTATCTTCTTTCCTTTCACACTTCTGCACTACTTTACATTGGTTTATCAAATAAAAATCCAATAGCTTTCAAGGTGATTATTTGTGTAGTGTTCCTAGATGTGAATAGGGAGTTTGTTAGCTGAAGATGCAGCCTGCTCACAATGACGCCATCTGAGCTGCTTTGGTTGCTCTCACACACAGTGTGTTGTGATCCCCAGTGTATCGAGAAAGTCTGTGTTTTCATTCTCAGAGGTGCGTAAACAGACCCCATGGAGATGGAATGACTCTTTTATGTGAAATTAAATAAGATGAGCTTGTGGGCCTCTTTCTTTCCTGTTCCGCCTTCAGTTTTATGTTTGTTTCCACTCTCGAACAAAGCCTTCTCTCCACGGTGTATTAATGCCCATCAAAGGCCTCAATCAAGCCTCTTTGCCACAGGCTAAAGTCAGACCAGAGAGGCTAAAGTTTAATGTTGTCAGAGCAGTGAGGATGTGGGCTCATGTCTCTTCCATGTCCTTCAGTTGTTATTTTTTTAAACCCCCAACATTCATAAATATCCACAAAGTATGGCTGGTGGCATACAAAATCTGCTAATAGGCTACAATAAAAGGTCAAGTTGAGGTCACTGACTGTGACAACAGCTTTATATATTCCACTGAAAGGGCAGAAAATGCATGAAATAAAACATAATTACACCAGGCTTCCTAAAGAATTAGTCATGGCTGAGTCGAGTTTTGGAGAATCCGGTGATGAGAAGCGTTTTAGAAGAAGCTGCCGACTGTCTGCTGACATTTTCTTTCCCTGAATGGAAAATATGTGCTTTGTATCAGGCTTAATTAAATGTCCTTAACATTTTTGACCCCTATCACTGTTTTTGCATAAAGGACCCATGCAGCCCTTTTCTTTTGGAACTGAAGAGATCTTTTATAATAAAAATGGGGTTGAATAAAACCTGCCATAAAAGTATGAAATAATAAAATATTTTTCTTGTTTTTTTTAATGCATGCATATGGAGTATGTTAACGTTTCTTCTGCATGCGTACCTTTTTTGTGGTAGTAATTTTATTTGACCTCCTAGTAAAAGCCAGTAAAACACAAACAGGTTTCGAAAGGGAGCTGAAAGTTTTATGTCATTTTAAATCCCTTCAGTCACAAAAGTTTAGTTGTTTAACCCCTGTCATCAGTGGTGACCTCCTTCTAAAGGAATCTGGATGAATATCTGACTTTTCCAAAACAGATACACCTTGTGTTTACTGTTGTTAGTTTTAGGGTTTGCTTTCTTTGTGAATCTGCTTGAACATATCCTCTTTGTGAATGTGTGTGTTAGTGTGTGTATGTTCTATTATTCACTGCAGGTGGGCCTTCTGTCAGAGGGAAGCTTTTATGCACACCGCCAGAAAACTGACATGCCAATAATTTTTAAGTAGTGATGACCACTCCCTCACTGACCATCCTTGGCTTTGAAAGAACATGTTATGAATGGTTCCTATAACAGAGCAATTACAGCTAGTAAGAGGCAGAATCTTTCCTTCTTGTGAAATAAAAGAGTTTTCTTGTGACCATTGTGTGAACCGACCTCAAAATGTGCCAAAGGAAATAAAAACCATTCTGTTTTCCACCATTATTTCCAGGGTTACAGACATCTTGGAGCTACCTTGCTGGTAAACAACAACAAACCTCAGCTTTGCCTCTCTTACTCAGTTTCTCTGTTGACTGTTCAAGGTTGTTTTTTGTTTTTTTTATCTTGCAGGTCACAAAGAAGTCTTTATTCACAACATGTGACAAAACTCTAAAAACATAAATATTTTTTTATTTGGTTGCCATCTAACAACATCTCTCTGCTAAGAATAGCAGAGACGGACAGAAACACGGTACTCCTGCAGACTGAAATCTGGTCCAGTGATTATTAAGTCTGGTTCTGTGCCATAAATCACGCTGCTGACATACAGATGGACAGAGCTGAGAGTAATTAGATATTTGTTTTGAGTGTAGGATATGAAACCGAACTGCTGTAAAGTCATTTTGCCTCTCCTTCCTAAGAGGCACTCACACACTGCTGTGTTGGAGGTACTTCTGCAAGGTTGAAGATGAGAAATATGGACACCTCTCAGTCTCAGGGGCTCAATTTGAAAAGCAATCAGCACTTTTCAACTCCTCTTCCCCTCACTTGCTTTCTCTCCTTTTTTCTCCCTCTCACACATGTGCTTGTATGAGTGCATGTGTGCACCATGTGTGCATGACTACGAGAATACATTTGTGTCTTCAGTGTAGTTTGCCCACATATAGATTCTCACTTTGAGGATGTCATGTTTTTTTGTTTTTTTTCCCTTTTTCCCCCCCAGTGCTTTTTGGCTGGATATGATTTCGGAGCGTACTCTGAGTTCTGTTTCGAAAAAGGCATTTAAGGAAAAAAAGTGTCACAAATATTACAGCATATTGTTATGTTTCATTTTAATTGTAATACAAAAAAACCAAAAAAAAAACAAACCTGATATGCATTTTGGAAAACTTTGCAACAAAAGCAGAAGTGCAATTATTATTATTATTATTATTATTATTATTATTATTATTATTATTATTATTATTATTATTATTATTATTATTATTATTAATACTATTATGCCAATATCATTACTATTATTAGTAGTAATAATGTATTTACTTGTAAATTTCATTTCGCAATTATTTTATTTTATTGTTTTATTCTTTAATTTGATGCACTCATTTATTTTTGACACGTTGAACAATATATTCCATTTTTTTTTCAACGGATAGAACATGACTGGTGTATTGGAACATGATGTGTCTGATAGATTACATCAATAACTTTTACATCTACATATAAAAAAGAAATACCAATACAAAAAACCTAGATGGAGGAGAGAGCCTTGTAATGACCGGAAACTTTTGTCAGACGAGTTCGCCTTGTCTCTGCTGTTCAACAGTGCTTTTATTACAGGCTCCTTCCAAATTCGCTCAAAATATCGACCTTTTATGAACATAAAACATAAATCCTGACCTCTGAAAAAGCTAATCACTTTTTTTTTATTTTTGTTATTTTTTTGCAGTGCTTGTGGAGGCTCATTTGGTGGATTCCTGGTTAGATTTTACGAAGAGAAAAAGAAAGAACGCGAATTGCTGTTTGCATTGTTTCAAATATGAATTTTATCGTTGCTCCAAAACTTAGTCATACTTTACTTATTAAGGAGCTCCGCAAAACTGACTGTACAGCGCACTGAATATATATTTTTTCATCTGGGTATCATGAAACTGACAAATAATTCCACTTTCAACCTGATTTTCAGAATCTGAACATCCTTCGGCTGCTGTGCAAGAAAACTACAGGCTAAAGATGACAGCCCACTGTGGGTCTGAGCAGTGGACTACGTCATATCCTCAATTTAATATTAAAGAATTGATAAGCTGCGTTTTTAAAATAATGATCTTTCGCCATGTGTTTTTATTCTGATCCAGGGTCTCAGTCTAAGATTTTTATTTTAATAATATGACAAAATTGTTAATGAATCGATTGGACAATTTATTAAACCGATACTTTTATTTTCTGTCTTAAAATCGCAGATTATTTGGCGCCCGCGTGTTTTTTCTCTCCCTAAATTAAATTGGCTGCCAGCGACTAAAATCCGATCTAAAAGCATAAAAGGCTTCTTTCAACATTTTAAATACAAAGTTTTATTCAGAAGCCCCGCTCTGCGGAATATGGATAATTTGCCCTTGATGAACCATTGCGAATCAAGCGTAAAATTGCGCGCTCTCTCCGTCTCTCTCCGCCCCGGTGCTGTCCGTCACCCATCGCTTTTTATTCATCTCCAAATTACATTAATGTCATGTGTTGAGCCCCACGCCCCTGTTTTACTTTTTTTTTTTCTTTTTTTCCCCCCTTTCTTTTTTAGCAAATAAGCAACTCGTTCGTGTCATCAGCATAATCACTTGCTAGAGTCCCCTTGAGGCCGGGAGATCTGGGTCCTATCCTCTGAGGGGAGACGGAGGTTTGTGTAACTCTGCTCAAACCTGAGGGGGAGTTCGGAGTGTTTGGTCAACGGCAGCGGTTCCTGGAAAAGATCTGAATCGCTTCATAACCAAACCCAGCTGCGGTTCTGCTGCGGGCTGCAGCCTCTCCGTGCGTGCGTGCGGGTGCGTTTTCATCTGAATGAGGTAGACGGAGAGGAAGGGGTTTCTGGAGGAGAGATAGAGAGGGAGGGAAAAGAGGAGAGGGAAGAAAAAAAAAGTTTGGTCTTCTTTTCCCCTTGACTCTTTTTTTAGGCATGAACGCCGAGACCTGTGTCACATACAGCGACATGACATCCATGGATTCATATTATAGCCCCTCTGCTGCTCAAGGTAGGGATCACCAGGCGGACCACTTTAGGACATTTCCAGCTAGTGACATCAAATACAGCTCCACCGCCTTCCTGTCCAGCAAAGGTCAGATTTACGGAGAGAGGTCCCGGAGCCCCTTCCAGCAGGAGTGCCAGTCATTGGATGCCGCCGCAGCTGGGCAAGGCTCTTTCAGCAAATACCACCTCTTCATGCAGAGGTCCTCCTGCAAAACACCGCCCGCGGAAGACAAGCTACTCCCGGAGAGGGGACACAACGGAGCGCTCGTCCTGTGCTATGGTGAGTGGAATAAAACACGGGTTTCTATTTAAAAATTAAAAATAAAATAAAAAGTTCCTTATAAAAAGAGATGATAATTAAGGGTGGAACATTTAAAACTCTATATCAGGAAAAATAAAAAATAAAAATCCACCTAACCGTTTGGATGTTGTCAGCCATCATTCATTGCTCGGCTTTCTCAAAATCCGCCTGACTGGATGGAATAACGCGCCGGAGCAACAACAAAAAAAAGCTGCTGCGTCGGTCCAAAAGTCGTTTTTGAAAATAAAATTCGCCTTGCATCCTCTTCGTGTCATCTCTACAACAACATCCTCCTGAACAGCAGCAGCAACACACCGGACAGCAGCGCGTAAAAGAAAACAAAACAACAAACAAACAAGCAAAAATCATGGCCCTGCAGCTGCAGAGCGCGCAGCCTGGTTATATAGACGACTGACCTCCATGTTCCTCGAACTATCAAATTGTCTGTTTGGACATCAAAATCAAATTAGGGCGCAATTAATGTGCTAATCTGCATTACAATCCTTAAAATTGGAGCTGAGTCGGACAATTGAATTAACGGGTTTTCAGATGGCACACACGGGGAGGTTCAAATTGATAATACTTGTGTGTCATTGCGCGGCTTGATTGGGTCCAGTTAGATTAATTTGCACAAGGGAAACTGTTCTAACTAGTGACTAATTAGGGTGACTTTAAAATTAGGAACTTTTCCCCTCTGTCTTTTACATAGAACCTGCATGTTTTAAGTTTGATTGCAATTTCTCACCGAAAATGACGCAAATCCTCGATAAACCAGGATTGAACTGCAAAGACGAATTATTTCAAAGACTCAAAAAATCCCCACTGACAAATGAGCCCTAAAATATTTTAAACTGGTTGTAGAAAATAATAATAATAAAAAAATCCATACACACATATATTTTTTTGCTTCTGTCTACTTTAAATAATAAAACGTACCAAATCTGTAACCGTGCGCTCAGGTGTTGTTTTCTTTTTATGTTTCTTTTTTTTTTTTTTTTTTTTGCGCAACAGAGCAATTCTATTCGTTATTAATTTTATTGAACTCCTTTGCGCTTTCACGTTTCAACAAATGTTTTTTATTATTATTATTATTTTAAGAATAAACATTTAGGCAATTTGCATTTTTAAATAAAAAAAAGAATGAGAACGAGCTCTGTTTCAAA